>BGPR01003986.1:0-23580 GCA_013235015.1 Araneus ventricosus
TCCTCACCCAAACACCCCATATAATAAAAATATTTAGCAACAATTTTGGCTAAGATCGGGTAAGGGGGAGAGGTCCCGAAGCCCTCACAAGAAAGTTTGGAAGATACACTGTACAACGTTGCCGCTCTTTATTTTTATCACTGTTATGTAATTTTACGGCTATGAATTTGATTTGGAGGGGGGAAAGGATTATTTTAACACTTAAATTTTAAAATAAAAATATAATATATAATAAATAAAATTAATATATAAAAATAAAGTTTGGAAGTTTCACTGTACAGCGTTGTCGCTTTTGCACATCAAACTCGGATTAAGCAAACAGTTTGTGAAAGCAATGGATAAGACAGGTGATGGATTTAACTTTTTGAAAACTAAATTTCCTCGTCTTAGTGAATCTAAATTCAAGGAAGGAATTTTCGTGGGCCCCCAGATTAGACAACTTTTTAAAGATTCAACGTACTATATTATAAATTACATTTATTTTATTTTATATTATATTATTTATTATTATTATTATTTCTTATATATTATATTTTTATTTTTAAATTTTTTGTGTTAAAATAATCCTTTCCCCCCTCCAAATCAAATTCATGGCCATAAAATTACATAACAGTGATAAAAATAAAGAGCGGCAACGTTGTACAGAGAATCTTCCAATCTTTCTTGTACGGGCTTCGGAACCTCTCCCCCTTACCCGTTTTCACCCAAAATTGTTGCAATATATTTTTATTATGTGGGGTGTTTGGGTGAGGAAAAGGGGTGGCTGGAAGCTGGAATATGTAGAAAATAAGTGAAAAAATTGCGAAAATAAACCAGAAAAACCGGTCATTTTTATTGATTTTTTTAAAATTTAAGGGGACAAATCCTCCAAATCCCCCCCCCTTGCTACAAATGTTCATATTTTAGAAGTTTTCACCTCTGTAGCCCCTCAAAAGATATTTAACGGTTAAAATAGTTGTTTTCCCCCTCCAAATCAAATTCATGGCCATAAAATTACCGGACAGTGATAAAAATGGGGAGGGGGCGTCCCGAGAAAACGGTGTGTGATGGGACAAAATGGTTGTCATATTCGGATTCAGTGGGTCATTTTACATAAGAATTTGCAAGAATGGTGTCGGGGCTCGAAAAAAAAATTTTTTTTGCAGCGCAGTGTTATTCTACAATTGGACAGGATCATTAGAGATATGATGACTCTACAAACGTACGTCGTGAATATAAATACCTTTCTTTTAATAATCGTATTTCTGAAGTTCCCATGTTCCTTGAACGATTCTCTAAAGATGGCTAATCCTAGCTTATAGGGACCGATAATGTTTTTGCTTGACGTATGAGACAATAAACTGGGACTGCGGAACTTTAAAATAAGAAGATTAAATGCGTCTACTCGAACTGATTATTTGTGGTTTCGCTTGCTTATTCCCATTATTAATCAACATGTCTCACAGATCAGAATCATTTCAACAGGTAAGCTCATTCTGCCTTGCCACCATATACATATCAGACCTTCAAAGTTACATTTTCATGGAGTCAGCCTCAACGTCATCGTTTTAACTTACAGAATATCCTTTTAAAATTGTTAATATCTTGATATCGTGATACATAATCAGAGAAGTAGGGAACTACTGCTAGTAATTACAGTTATTCGAGATTAAGTGCGTCAAAATATCACTAAATTAACATTGGTGTTGTAGAGGTACGGTTTTTGCAGTTTAACCTTTATCTACCGACGGTGATAAAAAGTACCGCTTTAATCACGTTTATATCTTCTGTATGGCGCTTATCCTCACAGTATTCACAAACACGGAAAATGGAGTTCCGATAACAAGCAGTAAATGGCATGAAGGCAGATATTAATTTTTTTTAGTGATTAATTAATTTAATTAAGTAATTTTAATTAATTAAAAAAGGGTTTTTCCTCATCCTCAGGTTATTCTACATCAAACATATCTCGCTGTGAAAACAAAATTAAAAGAATCGCTATCAAGTCAATGTGGTAAAAAAATTAGAGCCTCTTAGCGGCGGAGACATCTTTTTTGTATTCCAGGTACAGTTCAAAAGCAGATAGTTCTATTTATATGTATATCATCAAATGCAACCATGCATTATTCTTAAGATTTCAGAGATATAATTAAATACAGAAAAGGATCGTTAATTCACTTTCAGTTTTCTGACATGAAAGCTAAAAAGAACAAAATAATTGAGCCTTGGAGGTTAATAACCTTCTCTTAAGTAACGTCTAACAACGTATAAACACTATAAATGAAAAAAAGATTTCCAATAGATAATTAAACCTATAAATTTATGTCATGGTAATAGGTTTTACCGGAATAATTTATGCGAAAAAGAAACACCTGCTGATATCAATCTTTTGCTTGTAGAACAAAATATCACTCAATGTTTTAGACTAAGCTTCATCAGAGAAATATATTCCGGTATAAAAACAAAACTTCTTTTACTATATTGCATCATGTATCCAGATTAGTGTATGAGATAAGGTTGGAGAAAATAATTATTATAAAGCTAATCTCTTCTAAGATGGGTTCTTTAAAGTCCCTCATACTTTCCCAGAAAAATAAATCAAAATCCTGGCTAACACTCTTTAATTTTTGAATTGGTAAACGTCCGCCATCTTGGATTTTCCACAAAACGCATAAATCAGCAACGGACAATCCATAAGAGAGTCTGGTGTCTCAAACGATGTCTGTTTTAGAAAGAAAGAACTTTATTACTGCAATAAAAGAATAAAATAGAGTTTTATAATTTTATTCACATAAACAGCGTTAAAACATACAAAGACAGTTCTTTTCACCAAGGAATGAATGCTGGAACTTATACCAGGATTCATTAAAATATAAAATTAACCGGCATAAAATAAAATCAGTAGTATTTAATATTCCTGAAGTTGTACTTTAATTAAAGTCTTCTCTGTTTTTGTGATAATCTCTTTTAATCTCTCTGTTTGGGTGCGCTATAGAGTTTCTTGATCATTCCTCGGTAATGCAGCTGGGATAATTTAGCATAATGAATAGCATACTGCCAGTGGAGGTAGACTAACTTACGTTGAACAGGTAGTAGAATGAAGATTCCGACGCCTGTTCTTTCCACGCTCTCTTGCGTTATAGTCATTACAAGAAACTTGCTTAAAATACTGTAGCCAATTGCTGTTACGTGTATTTTTCTTTAGTTCTTCATGACGCTGGATACTAGCCTCAGTAGGGTTTAGACTTTGATGGAAGATGTTGTTCGGTGGTGAAACAGTTTATCACACGTCGTATCCGGGTAGACATTAGATGGTTGACGATTCGGATTAGATAACAGGTCTGACTCAGACCGTGCGTGATGGCAGGATATTCTCGATAAAAATTCTATATGTTCCGTGGAGTGACAAAGCTCCTTAAGATAACATGATTCGGGTTGACAGCAATAGCGTTAAATGACATTACGTGCGAATGTGGATGGACATCACTGGGAGTATGTACGCATTGGGTAGACGTTTTGGCGCCATTATGAATTTCCAATGTCAATTGTTTCGAGCACTGGATCACCTGGACGATCTGCCATTCACCCTATTTGCTTCTTAGAGAATCCACTTATTCATTTTCATGCAATCGTCCAAGAGACATACAAGTTTGATGAGACGGCAATATGTCCAATTATTGTACTTTCACTTGGCACGTGTAATTGAAGGTGGGAGTTAGAGGTTAGATCTGACTAAGATAGACTACTGATGACTTATCATTCATCTTCCTGCGCAGTCTCATGAACCACTCCAGCAACCTTAGGTTCTTCATCCTGACTTGGGTTGACCTGCCGCGATTTATATGTTGTTATTTCGGCATCCATCAGCCCTTCGGGAGGACTGTCTTCCATTTACTAGACTTCGATCCATTGGTTCTTGCCCAGTCAGTGTTCAAAATGGTATCCAAATTCCAACAAACTTTATCCGTTGTTTATAAGTTTGTTGTCGTGGAATACAGAACTCGTCTGAACAGCTGAAGCGTACACACTGCATTCTCCCATCCGTTATAAGATTCTATGCTCCATCCACAGTAGGTCGTGTTGTGATCCTGCTTGTCAAGACAAACTGAAACATATCCGCATATCCAGACTCACTTGGAAATTGTTCATTGTCTGATAGGTTTCATAGCTGCACAGATATCGCTGCTAGGAAATTATTGGTAAACTACATGCAGCAGGGTAATTGCTCTTAGCCTGTCATATATGGAAAACAATCCATTCAACCTGCAGCTGATGCACGAATGAGCTGTGGTGCATTCCGAAGAAATGATCGGAACGACTCAACTCCTTGTTTACAAGGTGAACCTTCTGATTTATCAAACGTCAGAAAAGGGTGAGTGACATCTTACCACATGATTTTCTCCTCTTCGATATTTCTTCACCAGTTGGATATGTCTGAGGTCATAACACAGATTTTATTTCTTTTTGGATACTAATAGCTGCGATCATAATCCCCTCTTTTTTTTCAATCAACGGCGCCTTTTTTTCACGACTTTATCGTTTCCGTTAAAATCTTCAGAGAGCAACGTGGCTAAAAAGAAATAACAGTCCAAAACATTTCAATACCGGTGAAATAAAGAACCGTATTGCTGTAGATTTGGTAAAGTTTTTTTAGCAGACCTTTTCACTATACAAGTTGTCACTAACACTTGTTGCGAAATATAAGAACATCTCCGGATCTTAAAACCTATACTGGCAGTCATCTTTGTTATCAGGAGATTCACAATTTATTGAGCCTCTCACTTAGATTCTGATCAACCTGGGTCTACCGACTATATTTTTCAGATAAAACTTGCCTGGTATACTCATGGACCAATGACTGAAAACCTTACGTGTCGGTACTATGATATTGTTCATCTGACCGGAATGAGGTCACTTCCCTGCCATTTCGATTTAGAACTATTTTTTCCCCATACCTCTTTGCTTTTATACTCCGGAGTGCTTGAAATTTAGGGACCGTTCCACTTGGCATATTTTAGTAGCGTCTGGAATTGGTGCTTGTAAGCTTCTTTATTATGCGTCTCCCCACGCAATAAGACAGCGTTTTTTTAAAGTCGAATGGATACAGGTTACTTCTGAGGAAGGGTTTTGCATTTGTTCCACGAGGTAGGAGTCACTGGAAATGTAATTCTGTCTGGTATGTTTTCGTTTACATGCACTCACTTGACCCTAACGCCCTCAATTATTCCCACAGCCTGTCTTTTCTACATACTCATATTCCACAAAGTCTCAGACCTCCTGTCAGAATGATTGTTAATAGCCACCTACCGACAACCGCAGAAAGACACCAACTCTTCTTTTCAGCTGTCTAAAGCTTCTTAAGAACGCCAACTTAGTGTAAGTCAGATGAAGAAAAAAATCTATTAATAATAATTGGTATTCTTATTTTTAATTTTTTTTATCGATTATATTTGATAAATTCTTAACTTACTATGTAATTCTATAGTAAATTCAACTGATTAGTGAAAGAAGTGCTATTTTATATGTTTTTTAAACCTGTTTTATGTGAATTAAATTCTCTATTTTGTTTTTATTTGCGGTAATGAGCTCTTTAACTTCAAAGCAAACGTTTGACACCAGCACCTCTCTATGATTGTCCATTGCTTTGATTTATGGCGTTTGAAATCCAAGATGGCAGGATGTTTACTCAAAAGAATTTGAAATTGTTGCCCAGTGATTTTGGGATTTTCCTGGGAAAGTACAGGGAGGCTAAACCTATTTCAGGGAGAATTAAATAATTTTTTCTATCGAGCCAAATTTCGGTCTAAATTGCCTATACTAATGCCTTTGAACCAATTTTTGAATTTTTCAATATTACATCCTTTAAATGCATTAGCCTTGAATATCAGCCCATCCCTATTAGTATGAATGTTCTACTATATTCATGCGATATCTTAACGATATTGCGGCATTCGGAATATCATAGCAACATCGTAGGGCATCGTAAAATATCTCTTGTGATCACTTAGGGATGTTTAAAATTACAATTCATTTCTATTATCCTTCTTTTGTAGTTTCCAAAGTTGAATGTCAATCTACTTCTTCCATTAATAAAATACCTCTGGTGCATTTGTAGGTATTTCTAACAAGAGAATTCTTTCCTTACCTTTTCACCAGAAAGTAATTATTGCAAATTAAGCTCGCATGAAAGGTTTAAAAATTATTGATTTCTTTGAGAAAATATACTGTAATTCACTGGAATAGACATAAATATATTTTTATTAGAAATTAATAGACGGTATAAAACTGAATGCAGGTTCGCGTTAGGTTAAAAAAGTCATTACAAATGTAATTGCGTGCGTCCGTCAGCATGTGATTTGTGGTTTGTCTTTTCTCTCTGCAGATACAATGTTCCTAAATTAAATCATTACGACTCACTTAATATTTTAACATTGGGCGTGAATTGAAATCTATTTTAGCAAAATTTATTTATTGATGAAATGTCTTCCGAATTCACAGGGTTCTGATTATCGACTTCCAATTTGGTTCTGTGCAGGTACTGTATAGATATGCGTAAACTTTCATTCACAATTTCCCAAATCTTGCTTCTCTGTCTTACTTTGATCCTATACTCCTTTGTGTAGCGATCAGGACGTTTTAAAAGCGAATTAAATTAAGATGAGCAGATTGCTTTAATCTATTTGATGCTTAGAGAAATTATCACCATAATGAAATTCTACAATTGTCGTTCATTCAATCAGGGTGAAATTCAAATACTTCGAACCTATTTCTCCAGAAGAGAGTTATTCTGTTGTTATAAACATAAACTTTGAATCAGTCGCGTACTACACATTGATTAGTCTGCTACATTTATAATTGATTAATTTTATTCGAATGACTATTGACAGACTCAACTTTTCAGACCATGTTCGATTAAACTAAGCAGTTAATTTAATTCGATCCAACTCTACTCGTGATTATTTTGCTCCATAAATTCACAGGAGATTTTTAAAATACTGTGTATATAACATGCTGTTGGTAGGTGCTGGTGAATCAAATGAATAAAAGTATGTACCCAAACAAAAAGCAGGTTACTTTACTCCTTTGAAGTGACTTTGCACTAATGCAAAATTTTTGTAAATAGGAAATAGGAATCCAACTGATTAAGAATTTTACCTTGAGATTTTTTTCCTAACTTTTGGGAACACTGACTAGTGTGTATTTCATTCCTGAAACGAAAATAGCTTTCATTCAGGAGGTTCGGAAAAGACAATGAGCCAATTTTTCAGCATTAAGCTATTGGTGCTAAACATCTCTCTCTGGTGATGAAAGCATAACATTTTTTGAAGGCAAATACTTTCAATGTTAAAGATAATAATACAACTTTCATTTTGTTACTTTGAATGCCAATAATATTTGTCAGTTAAGTTACAATATTTTTTCGACCCAACTTTGCACCGAAATGGAGGGATTCTTTTGCCATGGAAATTTGCGAGTAAGCCTTCTTCGTTGAATTTTTAATTTATTTTGCATTAAATAGTATTAAGAATAATGTTTTCTTAAGCTTCAGATATGCCGGTGTAAAGGAAGTTATCTAGGTTGTAAGAAAGCATGGGTTCTCTCGAGAGGTAAACTAGATTTAACGAGATTTCACAAGTTTAGGGTATTTTAAGCAGGCGAAAACTTTTGTGGTACCTCAAGTGAACAATACAAGGAAAATAATTCATATAACTAAACATACAAATCCCTGTTTTCTCAATGAGAAGAAACCAGACCATTGCAACTTTAGTCTTATTCAATGACGTGGTTGGTTTCTGTCAATAATTTAGATCTAAATGATAACGTTTATCTTACTGGAAAGTTGCGGTAAAAAAATAGATTATTATACACCCGTCAATAAATTGGACAAAGTTTCAAACATTTCCATACTGTTTTGACCAGGCGTGATACAAAATTTATTATTACATTCAGGCATTTATGAAATTTATTTTTCTTGCTATAATGTTTTCACTTAAGCTTGTCGAAAATAAATTTGTCTGTGCTTCACAGTCGTTGTTAATAAAATATAGGAAAAAATATCAAGTGCAAAGGAAATATCCCCCCCACGTATGAGGTAACTTTACCCAAGAATTTCGAAAAATCTTAAAGTGGTAATCACCATCTGATCCATTTGCTGCAGAAGGTTTTATACAATAATCCTCAATGAGAAAAAATGTTGAAAATCCTTTCTTTTAAGCGTGTAAATAATATCGAAATTCTGTAGGAAATGTGAAAATGGGTGCAAAAGTAGCCCCGTTTTGCGGTATTTAAAAAAAATACCACGTAACTAAGCAGATCAAACCAAGATGTCTGTCTTTTAACAGATATAGATTTACGTATATGATTTCTTATGATATCTTCCCTTTTCAGGGGGTGCGTCGTTTTTATTCATCTTGTTTCAAATGGGGTTTAACTTGATGTGACTATTATTTAGGGAAATGCAGAAAGTATCGGTGTTGAGTATTACAATTGAATTTTAATAAAAAAAAAAAAATAGGGAGCTCTAAATCAAGAAAATTTTAATGAATGCAGTTACTCTTTTATAAAATAATAATTATAACATAGAAATGCAGCGGGAATGGAAAGGACGAATAATTATTTACGAATTAATAAGGAATTAATAATAATTTAAAAATACTTTTGAGATTGTATATTTTCATCGAAAGATTTTGATACTAATTTTTAATGAATAACATGCATATTTTTCAAAATCTTTAGAAATGTTACCTTGTTCTTGTTAACTTTGGAATGACGTGATGAGTTTAAAACCAGAAGAGTGTGAAAACTATATAAACATGTTTCCTGCCTTTAATCTATTGAAGTTCAATGTTTAAATAAATGTTGCCCCACACATGTAGTATATAATTGTTCAACGTTGCCAATAAAAGCAACATTTCCCCATGTTAAAAGGAAATTTATTGCTTTTTTCGAGCATGCCGCGAAACATAATTTCAATGTATTACTAAAGGCAACAATATATGCGTCCATGTTTTTATTTGTTTCCCTTTCTTTAAGTGAAACTTATCTATAAAATGGAACAAGAAGCTCTTTCTTCAAATAATAAATAATTTAAAATAGTATTCTTATTAAAATATATTCGCATTCAACTTCTATAAAATATATTTTACGTTTAAAGTTCATGAATGAATCGTAGTTATAATTTTACAAAACTATTCAAACAGATCTTTTTTGAACAATTAATTAATTTAATAAAAAGTACTATTTTCTTTAATTCCTTTATATTGTTTGAAGAAAGAGCTTCTTGCTTCTGAATTATGACTTTAATGTGAACAGCATGATTAATTAAGAAGGATAGTGAGAAATTACAGACCAAAATAAATCGTACTTATTCTAATTTTTATTTTATTAATACGTAAAGAAAACGTGAGTATTTTTCGAACCTTTATTAAAAAAACAAGCAAGACGAAAATATATAGGTTATAAATTATATCCTGATTCATTTTATTTCCCATGCTTCTTCGAAGTGACTTTGTGAGCATTTTTACCTTCAGAAAATGTACGGCTTTTATCATTCGCAATTGAATTCCGCTACCGCATGTCTTGTTTGATGACTTGAATCAACAACAACACCGAAAAAAAAACACAAAGAACCTCATTTCTTTCAAAAAAAGGAAAATGTTTTTCACTTTTTCCTTCGGAAAGAGAAAAAAGTTATCTGGAACAATTTTTCTCAAAATTATCGATGTGTCCTCCATCATAGTTTGGTGCTATGTTTTTCCGTCTTGCTACTTATTTTCGACATATTTATTGACAAAACAATATTTTTCTTCGTACCGGTGTCGGATATTTATAAGAAACTATGGTAGAGGAATAGAGATTTACAAGAATTGAAGATATTGCTTCTATAGGATTACTGATTTTTCTTGTATATATGCTTTTGTGTTCCTTTAGATCAATATTTTAAAAGGAACTGGAATGCTGTTTTCAATCAAACCCCAGAGTAACAACTAGATAAAAGTTACTTGTGAAAGGAAATAGATTTTATTGTTCTTACCTTAAAGGAAAATCTTATTAATCTTTTAAAAACATATCAACATCTTTGATGTTAATATGTAATCAAAAGCATTTTCGAGTAAATTATTTTTATTTTTTATGAATAGAATTACGTATTCGAATTTTCGATCTTCTTATGAAATTTTAAAATTTATTTGATACTGTTTATTTCATAAGTAATTTGAATTTCATATAATAAACAGCTTGTAACACAGAATATCCTTACAGACAGGCTGAAAGAGTGAAGGAAGTGTGCAGTAGAGTACATTTAACTGTCCCACAGTAAGTCAGATGAAATGCCAAATATAAATTTATCGACCAATCAAATAGGCAAATCTTCGAATACAAGAATCGAGTAATCTAAAGGAAGTGTAAATTAAATGTGTGACCCTTCAGTACAAATAGTTTTAATTCACTTATTCTGGCATCTATCTACGAGAGTCATCCAGAAAATAAAGACCTTTTAGTTATACAAAATGAAAAACACAATATTTATTGGAAAAAACAATTCTGTTACATACGAGAAGCTTCCTTCACTTCTCTACATAATCACCTCCTACATTTAAACAATTGTCGTATCTCTACACGAGCTTCAGAATTCCCATGTCATTCTCTTCTGCCGCCAGTTCATTAACCCAGGTGGTCGCCGCATTCTCCAACTCTTTATCACTTCCAAAACGTTTACCGTTCAGAAACTCTTTCAGCTTAAGAAAAAGATGGAAATCGCTAGGAGCAAGGTCCGGACTATAGGGTGGATGATCAAAAATTTCCCTATCCGAATTGATTCAGCAATTCTTGAGTAGCAGCAGTAGTGTAAGGGCGGGCATTGTCCTGAAGAAGCACAATTTCTCCAGAAAGCATTCCTCGCCTCCTGTTTTGGATGGCTAGGCGTAGTTTTCTTAGAGTCTCACAATAACGATTTGCATTGATCGTAGTTTCTTTTGGCATGAAATCCACAAAAAGAACACCTTTACGACCCCAAAAGAAGATTGCCATGACCCTTCGTTGTCTTTTGTTTGAATGCAGTGAACACCTGGCTTAATGAACTGGCGGCAGAAGAGTATAACATGGGAATTCTGAAACTCGTGAACAGACACAACAAAGGTTTAAATGTTGGAGGTGATTATGCAGAGAAGTGAAGGAAGTTTCCGGTATGTAACAGAATTGTTTTTTCCAAAAAATATTCTGTTTTTCAATTTCTATAAGTAAACGGTCTTTATTTTCTGGGTGACCCTCTCCTATGCCACTCTACTTTTGATTAATAATGTTTCACTGCTACAAAAATGTATCGATCGGATTGTGAAATATAAATACGCTTCATTTAGTATCTATGAATGCTTTTTCACTTGAAAAGGAAGAAAAAAGTGACCTTTTGGTAAGGTTCCAAAAAATTCAGCGTAATAACTGATGTATTTGTCATATTCTTATATATTTATTCAATGAAATTGTGTTCGTTGATTTTTTTTCATTCGTATCATTAATTTATACATTTGATGGAAATCTCAGCCATTAAAGCCGTTAAGAAAAGTAAACCAAATTAATAATTTTGTAAATCAAGCCTACAAGTTTATTTATTTAAATAACGGTTAATTTGTAATATTCTAGTTATAGCATTATATCGAAGGATTAAGACTTCTTATCATATCGCTGTTGAATACTTGAAATTCGAAAGGCTTTTTTTAAATAAAATGCACACCAAAATTCTTTGAAATCAAATAATTCTCTCCAATTGCGTGCGAGAACATTAATGCAATTCTGTTAATTAATAAATTAAATGTAAGTACGACAATCCAAGTCTCAGTAGATTATACGCCCTTTGACATTTCGCAATCAAACGTAAAGCAATAATAATTAAATATGGTGTACCATTTTAATAATTAACTAAGATAACATGGCATTTTAATTGAATTTTCAGTGAAACAACATACAAGAGAACTTTGTGCGATTCTGATAGAGTTATTTACTCTTATTAACTTTTCAAGAGTTTTGGAAATTAGCTACTCATTTCTAAGCATAAATGCAAAACATAATCTCTTCTTTTAAGAATAGTTTCTCAGAAGGACGATTCCATATTGTTTACTTGCATAATGCAAATTTAATTAATTTAGTTCAAACCTTGGGTTGGCATTCCGAGTTAATGAATCTTGTTGTTTCCACTGAGCTGTCTTGCATATGCCTTGTCGAAGGAGGAATTTTAAATCTGCAACAAATGAGAATATAAGAAGCTAATGGAAAACACATAAATGAAACAGTATCGTGCACGTTATTAAAGTCTTCTATTACGACCTAAACGTCGAAGGAAGAATTCGGTTACTTAGATTCAAAATTGAAATAATAAAAATAATTAAAGCAATTCATTGATTGTTGATATAAGTTTTCATGAGGTGAAATATATAACAGTATGTTAAAGTGTATTTATCTACACCGATATAAAATTCGATTGCAATAAATAAGCTATGCTTTACTAATTCCCTCTACGGAAACAGATTAAAATTAGCTCGTGAGAGGTCAGGTGAGTGCTTTGAATGTTGATGAGTTTTAGGATTGCTTTTGAGAAGACAATTGTTTTAGAGATAAAAGATAACAGTTTTTTAAATAAAGGGAGTCGGAACCCTTATACAGACAATGTTAAATTGGCCACTTCGATGTACATTTTCTCAATATCTGTTATAGATGCAAGTTTGAAATTTTTTTATACAAGTAAAGTACACATTTTTCATTATAATAAATTGATCTCTTTTACAAAAGCTCAAAAATTTATTTTTTACAAATTTTTTGTGTCAAAATAGGGTAAAATTTCACTATGTCTAATTAAATATTTTGTAAATTTGTAAAAAATTAAAAATTAACCAAAAGCTCCTTTCACTATAATTAGAAATTTGCACTTTACTTGTACTTTACTTGCAAAATTTCAAACATGCATCTATAACAGATTTTGAGAAAAAATACATCGAAATGGCCAATTTAACCGTTGTCGGTATAACCGACTCCCTTTAAGAACTCTGCACATGGTCATTACCAATAAAAAAAATTCCAGTCATTTCTTGATCGGTTTTAAATACATTTCACTCTATTTGCATTTCATTAAGAGGCAAAGAGATTTAGAAGTGAAATTTCTTATTCACTGTTCTGCCGTATGAAAAGAATAAATTTCATCAGAGGGTAATGAAATTTATCTTTTCAAACGACCTACATCTATGGATTCATAACTCTAAAATCAAGGATTACCTTAAAGGTTATTAGTGTGTCGAAGGCCTATCGACAGAGTCTCGGCTTCAGAAGTAGAGGATCACAAGTCTGAACTAAAGATCTGCTGTGTACGTGAGTCTAGTGAACATTAAATCTACCGTCGTGAGCCAAACTTTCACCCGCTGGTGTGGTATGGAAAGAGGTATACCGACTCTCATGATGAATGTGATTCTCATCATCTGACGGTGGCTCAAAATTTATATATCCATCCCAAAATAGCCTCGTGCAACTTCGAAATGAAGCCTTATCCTAACTAAATTAAACATCCTGAGGATACTAACGTTGGTAATCATAGGAATCCTTTCTTCAGTCAACATCAGGAATTAATAATATTTATATATCCGTCCCAAAATAGCGTAGTGTAACTTCGAAGTGAAATCTTATTCAAACTAAATTAAACCTCCTCAGGATACTAACTTGGTATTCAGAGAGATCCTTTCTTCAGTCAAGATCAGGAATTAATAATATAATATCATAATGTCTTTTTAGTAAAAGAATACAAAATCTAATATTTGATTTAACAGTCGGTAATTCCAGTTAGTTTAATTTAATCATATTAACCCGCTTTGAAGGAACACAAGGGCTATATTGAGAAGGAAGAAATTTTGAACCACGGTCAGATGACGAGGACGACACCTGAGCTGCCACCCCCTCTCCAAACTTTCTCAACATACCAGCGGGAGGACGTTTGACCCCCTACGTATGATTAAACGTGCAGCAAGCCCAAAGCACGGCGGATCTTCAGCGGAATCGGGTTTTGAACATGGAGTCCTCCTGCCTAAATGCCGAGACCTTACCATTAGGCCACCGCGGCCTCAGTCGGGAATTCAAAAACCAATTATGAGGAAAATATTCTCTGTTTGAAAACGCTTTTAACACTCATATAATGAGGCAAAGGGGCCGCCAAACCCCAGCTGATCATTTCTTTGTTTCGTACTAAACCGACATCAAACATATTTCATCTGTTCCCTCCCTTATACGTCAATTCATTTTTTTAAACCTAAGTAATAGGACATTTTTTAATAAGTGTCTTAGTTAATTGAAACTATCACAAAGGTGATAGATAATTATAGATAACACTAGAAAATATTTGAAAGTATGACAAAATTAATTTTGTTGTCATAGTAATTGCATAGTGCATTTGATATGCCAGAAGCGAATGTAATGCCGAAGGGATAGAAGCACTACATTTGTAAACTGTAAATTTTAATATAACTTATTTAGGGAAGTTATGATGATGAGTTTCATGTTGAAAAATATATATGTATGAATTTTGCTAGTAAAAAATTAAAACATTTCTTAACAAATAAATAATTTTATTTATCGATAAAATTTTAATATTTTACAGGGGATTGATCCCACCACCAGCACCTTCCTCTACTGCGGCCCATGCCCACTGGATAAATGGTAAGTTCATAATTTCTACGCAATAAAGAGAAAGAAATGAAATTAGTAATCTTGATTTCGAAGCATCTCGATACCTGAATGTTTGATTTGTCACATACCTTCTACTTGCATAGTGAAACAACATTTACAGAGGCGTTTATTCATTTAACGATATTAACAGCAACAATACGGTGGTTGCTCTCTATGTTTAGTTTAGCTTTGAAACGCAATGAAATTCCGGAATTACAACAGTATTTATTACTTTAAGGTTGGAAATTTTAAAAAAATATGAAACTCAACATATATATAAATAAACCTGGTGTACTGCATATCATAAAAAAGTAACAGATTTCGGCTTTTTTTTTTTTTTTTTCGTTTGTATAGCTTTGAATTTTATTTGTCATGAAGAGTATTTGAAGGAAAAACAAAGCTGTAAAATAAATTAGGTTTTGTAGAGAAAATACTTATAGAAACGTAAAAGCACACCCATTGAAAAGCAGTTAAGTGTATGATATTGATGAATAATAATCCGATGAGCAGAAAACTATTCCAACATTATAATGTTTGGTACATAGATCAATTATATATATTTTTTATTATTATTGTTATTTTATTTCGCCTTACTGTTAACGTTTATCGCCCAGTACAATTTAATTTCATTAAATTTCGGAAATAGTATATTTAGCAAATTAAACATCCAGAAATTAAAAAAATAATGATAGATTTATATAATAAAAAACCACACATTGCGGTGACGATCATGTGGTTTTACTGAATCTCTTTGGCTGCGTGCCAAAGAGATTCAGACGTTCTGTACGGTCTGTCTTCCAAATTAGCATACACACGGGGATACTGTTTTGATTCTGTGATGATTTAATATCAAATAGGAGTTATGACAGTTTTTTTTAACTGAGGTTAACAATTTTTCTTTTTTATTTTATGTTGATTGATGGACGTCGAACTCATTTAATATTAAATAAAAGTTATACTGGAATTAATTTATTTTTCCTCTTCTTGGAGATCTTTACTTTAGTTTTTGTTAAAAGAGTTCTTTCTTTTTTGTACTTAATTTTGGAATTGAATATTTATATCTTTTGCATTTAATATTTTTTCCTTAATCATTCTTATATTAAAAAGCTTCTTTTACTTAAAGATGTGCATTCAGCATTTTTTTTTTTTTTTTTTTTTTTTTTTTTTTTTTTTTTTTTTTTTTTTGTATTTGGTAATGAATTTTTTTCTGTTAAAGGATTTTGCATTATTTTTATTCGGACAAAATGAAAGTAATTGTTAAAAATAAAGTTAGTAAGAAAACGAAAGTTAGTGTCAGTTGATTCATCATTTCGGTTTTTCATGACTTTTTTTTATTTCTTAAGCACTCTGCCAATGGACTTGAGGTTTTCTACTACAACTTTCGTTAATAAATCTGTGAAAATAAGATCTGAGATATTGTCGGCAACGGAAAAAAATCTTCTAGTATTCTATAAAAACACTGTAAATAACAAATTGTAAAATCTCAGGTTTAAATTTCAGTATTTCAGTATCTCAGGTTTAAATTTCAGTCAGGATTGATTTGTAAAAACACAAAATTACAAGATGATGAATAAGGATGCATAAGGAAGGTTTTAGTGAAGGCTTCATAGCATTTAATTAAATCGTAAATTTATTCACTCTAACAGATAAAACCATCCGCCATGCAGCTGCGACTGGATATCAGCAGTGGAGGGTGTATCTAAATAAAACTCTAAGTTAGTTCTAAATAAAACTTTGCGTCTCTATTCTGTTATGAGCAGTTTCACTGTAAAGTGATGAAATTGGTGTATTGTTTTAGAAAACAACTTTTTCCTGATGATGGATAGGGTCCAAAGTTTATACCGATCTACAATTTCGGTGTAAGCCATTTCCGAGAGATTCCCGTTAGCAAATTTACATCGCGTACACATAGAGAAAAAGACTCAGAGACATACCAAAATTTGTTTTAACAAAATTCTTTTTGGGCTATTCCAATACTTTTTCCAGGTAGACTTCCTATATGAGTTATAAATATATATATAAAACATTTCACTCTCAGTAGTGATTATGAAAGTTTCAAGTAAAGATTAGTATTTCGCGTCGAAAATGTCATACTTTATATGTATAACTGATTGATCGTTCTTTTACATTTACGAAGTAATATACCAAGTCATAAATCTGTTTTGTTCCAAAAAGTGAGCTTCTCTTCGTGTCCTATTTATCAATTTTCCTAAACTTTTCCGTGAAGTGTTTGGTCCTTCAAGTTGTCGTCTTTAATGAAGTAAGGTGTCTTTCTTTCATCGTAGCGATAAGGATAAATGGCACCTTCTTTTCAAAACTGCCTTGATTGATGAACAGCTGTCAAGTGGAGACTTTCACACTTATTTGAGGTGATTATAGTATCCCTTATTTTTAAGAAATACTCAAGTGTGTTAGGTCACCTTTCTTTCTGAATCCTCATTTATTAAACTTGATATTGACAAACCTGGATACGTAAACTTTTTGATTTAATGCGCTGCATATTTATTAAGATTTACAGAAAAGAAAATGAGACTTATCGCCAATTAAGATATTTTGATACTTCCATATATACTCCTTTAGTAAACACTAAAATTGCAAAAAGTAATAAGTAAATAAAATAGCATGCATAGAAAATACTTTAAATGTCAAAGTACTTTCCCTTGTTATAAGCAATTAAAACATCTTATTCTTGATGCTTGTGCATGTTCAAGTTATTATTTTTTTCTGCAAAATAAGTTTGATTTCTCCACATTTTCCACTATTTATAAATTACTTTTTTATATAAAGATAATTATAAGAAAGAAAGAAAATAAACTTTAAAAAATCTGATGTTGTACATGTTTGTTGTTGAAATTGGCTGTTGTATCTTTTAGTCTGTTCCCAATGTTGTGCATATAAATTTGCTTTTATAAGCACTGAATAACAGAAGCTTGTCCATCTACACTATAATTTCCTGAATAAATTTCAAGTTTGAATTTCAATGAGAGCAATAAATTTAAAATTAAATTTAAATTGGATATTTTTAGTTTAAATTTCATTCTAAAATATTTTTTTATTTTGAATTGATTTTTTTCAAAATAATTTAAAATAAGGACAATAAATTTTATTTCTAAAAGTAATTAA
This sequence comes from Araneus ventricosus, assembly GCA_013235015.1. Lineage (NCBI taxonomy): Eukaryota > Metazoa > Arthropoda > Arachnida > Araneae > Araneidae > Araneus > Araneus ventricosus. The sequence goes on from BGPR01003986.1 coordinate 17,800, forward strand.
TAGGGAGGTGAATTTAAATTCAGCTCTCTCTTTAATTTTGTCACCAGATTCTGTCTTCACCAAGAAACTGTCTTGAAAATGATTCTTAAATATTCTTTTCTATTTATTTCCTTCGAGAATTATGGATATTTATGGCAAATATCATGCCAAAGCAACTGAATTCAATTCATTTAATTTTTTTTTTGCCTTACCAACTAATTGGCCCCTCTATGTCAACCACTGGATATTAAAATCGATTACACATAATGTATTAACTAGAAATGGGAAAAAAAGAAAAGAAATAATTCCAAACGATAATAATTTTAAAATTACATTCTTAAACAAGACTATAGATATTTCTTTTAAATAACTGTTTCCTTGTTCCATACTTTAATATAAATATTTTGGATTAATATAAATTTGAAGCTGCTATTCCTCATGGTATCTACCTTAAATCAATTTTAAGGTGAATATTATTTAATTCAACGTATTCTATTTAAACTTTTTATTTTAACATTCAAAACTATTGTTCTATCAAAAAGCATTAATTGAAAGTGTGCATATTAAAAAATTTGTAAATGTAATTCATGTGCAAGTAAACATCTGCGGGGATTAGTAAGCATCAAATGTTTGTAATGCCATAAATTTCACTTAGAAATTAACACTTTCAGGAGCATGTGTATTTCTTAAAATCTGCACTGAAATGAATAATTTTTCCCCAACTAATATGAAAATTCATAAACGAAGATTCTTAGAATAAACTGTCGCACTTGGTCACATTAATCTAACACGATGGAAAAGTGCAGAATTTCATTCTTGAAAAGAAAATTCACGTAGCTTAGAGCGATTCAATTTTATAAAGCAAAATATAGTAGGAAAATTCCAAAAGAATAATGAAATCTGTCGAGTTAAACAAAATATTTTTATGATCAACTACACGTATCTTCGACTTATTTATTTATTTATTTATTGAGAAAACTCCTGTGGAATAAGAGATTATGAGATGAGATGAAGAGAGGTGAGAGGCGTTACTTAAAGAAACCAAAGTAAGAAGATACTACACCAAGAAGTTAAAAATATCTAGAGAGAGAGAAAATTATTCTTTTTAGTCTTGTAGGGTTATTTTGTTTTCTTCGCTTTGGGTAAGTCGAATACTTTTTCTTTGATTAATGTTTTGTTTTTATGACGGCACTTCAGTGCCCGATGGCTGGAGAATTTTCTTTAAATTGTTTTAAAGTAAATCTTATTAGCGTTCTTGTTTTTGTGTATAAAAATTTTTTGTGATTATTCCTTGCTTTGTCTTTTTCTTCTCTTGGGATCTCTCGGGTTACAACAGGCTTCCTTTAACGAAAGTCAAGCTTCTTACAGAAAAATTTCCCAAGTTTTTTTGAATCCATGCTGAGCTTGTAACCCTTGATAAAGTTTGCTTGAATGGATTCTTTGTTCTTTCGCTACGGTTTTTTCAGGTTGAATTTCTTTGTCTTTATGCTCATTTGAAATGTTTTTGTCTTCCTTTGTTGTTCGTATGCACCGGTATATTGCACGCTAATAAAACATTGTAATATTTTTCGAATTTGTTTGAATTGCTAATTGCATTTTTTATTTCATTTTACTCTTTATATTTAGAGAGAGAGAATTTATACCTCAGATCAATTATATAAGAATCAATAACATTCTGTTCCATTTTACAACATAAAATACCTGGCCCATTTCTTATGTCTTATGCATATCAATGACTGAATTATCTTGTACACTGTAGCTTTTATTATACCTTATTTGGAGGAAATGTTCCAAATACAAATTAATGATCTCCAGTGAACTAATATAGAGTAAACTATCATCTTTCCTGCTGTTCTTTCTGCTTGAGAATTTATTAACAAAAACAGAAAGTACAAATTAGCTGGCATCTTTTGTAAAATATTCATTTTGCTCTTGGTTTCTATTGATTTTATCACCATATCAGTATTTATCATTTGTAAATAGAATACTATGTCTTTAAGCCTGAATAAATTTTATATATAATGATATACTTGTTTATATTGCCATATTTAAAATATGATGACATTAAAATTGTAAAATTTTTCACGCTATAAATTAACAATTTGTTATAATAATAAAATTAAACAAACAATAACTTTTAAAACGCACCATTTAAAAAGTAGAATTTTTACCATTTAATTATTTTCTACATATTAGTAGTCTAAAATTTATAATTCCTTAATACAAATTGTAATATAAGATATTTATTACTTATTAGTTCACAAATTCGCTATCTGGTAGCATTAACCGTATGGAATCAAAGGAATTTAATTAAATTAGTCATGCTGATAGTGTTCTGAAAATATTAAAATGATGTATTGTCAGAGGAACTCACAAGTGCACAACATTCAAAATAGCGCATCAGAGAGTGAGCAAAATATAGGTCAAAAACGCCATTTTAAACAAACACAAGGAACTAGTGGAAGTTAAATAAAAGTGAAAAAAAACTATTTTCAGTTAAATATTAATATTAGATCCACTTTTAGCGGAGATGAAAAAAAAAAGTTAAACTTGGCAATATTTATATTGACTTAAATTTACATATCTTTCCATTTAAGGTGGTTTTATTTTTTTCAGCAAAGTTAGTTTTCATCTGGAAACAACCGACCACGAAAGGTGCCACATTACCTGGCCTTGTGTCAGAATGTAGCACTGTTATTATCTCTAAAACATAGTACGTATGGAGATATGTATCACTGATTATCACCAATATCCTGCATTGCAGCTAACTCAAGAAGGTGTCACATACTCCAGTATCGACCACTCAATTCTGCGTGTACTTTTCAGAAGATGACGAAAATTCAAAGATCAATTTATAAAACCTAGTTTTCAAGAAGAGCTGAGTTTAAAACCAGAACTAAAGTTCAACGTCACCAAAACCCGCAGACATTTCAGCAAGAAAAACACGTTATTGGTTGCAGCCCCAGTTTTGAGGCATGATCGGATTACAAAGTTCTTGAATGAAAAATCAAAACTCCCATAACATATTTTAGCTTGGGAAGAAAACAAATTTCACTTTTATACGTTATAAACGCCAAATCATTTTATTTATGTGGTAAAATGAAAAAATAGATCAGTTTAATTGTGGCTTGTATCTCTATACAGGAGGGACTTCTTTGTTTTTTTTATGCCTTCTTTTCAAAACTGTTTCAAAAGTATTTTGAACAGAAAGCAGAGATTTTAAAGCTGAGTAGAGTAGAGAACAAAATCTGACAGCAGGGAGGCTGTCCTCTGCGAAATGGTCCTGGGATTGAAGGGCTATGGCACTTGCTCTACTATCAACTGTGACTTTCTGACACAAAGTAGATCTCATGACTGCTTAACTCTTGTGTATGCATAAGTCCTAGTGTAGCTATGTGACTCATCTATGTAAAATTCCTTCAGTGCTTTTCACCAACTCTTGGCAGCTGACAGTGACTAAAGCCGTATGACAAATTCAAAGATGGTATTTTGAAAGTTTATCATGCACCTTTCTCTTAAGTGAAACTAAAACCAACTCTCTATGTTATTGGTTTACTGTATATAGCATTGAACTTTAGCACGAAATTCGGAACAATTCAGCGAATTCTGAATAATATTTCATGCGGATCGATGAACTAATTCGTTTAGAAAATTCTGCATTTTAAGCCACGAAGTTTGCATCTTTTTCTAAATTGTCTGTCGTACCTTTACTCTATGATTCGAAGCATTCTTTCTTTAAAATTTTAATACGTCATTTCTTTGAGCTAGTCATCACTTGGATCCATATTAGCACCCATTTAATCAGAATTTATGACGTTGTTATCGATTCCACAGCTGATATGATAGATTCAACTAATTATTAGTAGATATATATGTCTTGTCTCTACTATGTATATTTCATTGGTCGTACTCTCAAGGCATTCCTCGAGAAACATCAGTGCCATGTAAAAACTGTTGCTCAATTTTGTACCTATAAGATGGTGACGCGCATCAACCCTGTTAAGTATGGAATTGTTATCTTTAAATATGTTTATGCGGTCGTCCAAATAAATGTCTCTTTAACTTATAGGATTGTCATTTCTGAAACAATAAAATGCTCTACTCGTAGAAATCTCCACTGCAAAAAAGCCAGGACGTTTTTTAGGCTTATTATCCAGCGCTCTTCATCTAGTATTACTAGCTGCCTCTGTCTCTAAAATAAGATTATAGTTTTAGAGAGGACATAAGCAAATTGGTGAATCACTTCCTGTGCCTACATAATTGTCTTAGTCTGCATGCGCGGATCGTCGCTGTACTCGTCAAATTTTCGTGATTTCACTAACTTTGACCCTCTCAACTTAATTAGCACTAACACTTTCCAAAAATCTCAAAATTTTTTTGCAATCTTTGAGTGTCCCATCTTCTCTGTTAAATGGAACTAAAACCAATTCTCCATAAAAGTTATTAAGGTGGAGCGATAAGCATTAACTTTAAAGCACGAAAGCGTGCATAATTTTTTTCCTTTCCTGGACACACCATTAGACCATCGGAGGACGAAGTCGCGTCAAAATGTAGTTCCCTGATTAACAACTTGCTGATGATCTGTTGGCGATAAAGATCAGGTATAAATCGGGGACAATTTTATAACTGATACATACTAACTTGATACACCATGCATTTTGCACTGTCTTCTTATAGAGCCAGGTACTATGACATGGATGGATGATTGGAGTAAAGAGGAAGAGTTCATATCTTCCTCTTCCTGCACAAAATGATTCGAAATTGCACGCTCTGTTTTCTATTAAACTGAGTTAAGTTAAAATTATAATGAGAAACCTAATACATTAATTAAATTCAAAACTATATATTCATAGAAAGAAAATTTTTAGAATGTGACATCATCATCTCTTACTAGAAAATTCCAGCGAAATTACGCTCAGACGTTGTGGAATCGTAACGCGCCTATCTACAAGTCTAGCATCACTTTACCATGGGATAAGCTGTTTTGTATTCTATGGTAGTATGGCAGTGGTTTTCTCAGCTAAGTTTAGCAGCTCTTAATTTTTTTTTATTTTATGTTGATTCATTGACCAGACATATAAATAGAACTATATCAAGAATTAATCTATTCTCTAATATAATATTCTGCCTTTTTTGTTTATTCTTGTGTATTTTTCTCTGAGTGATGGTAAACTGAATCTTTTCTGCAAATTATGGATCTTCAAAATATCGAAGAAAGTTATTGACTATTTGACAAGTTTTTTTTTTTTTTTGAGTTGCGAGTTTTAGCAGTTAGCTTTCTTATTTTATTATACTTTTTATTCCAGTTCGTAATAGATCTTTTTATAGTGTTTAGTTTTGATTTGAGTATTTACTAAACACATTTTTAAGGTTTCTAATTCTAATTGTTTTTGATCCAGTTTTCGTAATTAGTTTTATTTGAGGGCTTTTTTTGTTTGTTTATTTTGTGTGTTCTTTTTTTTCTCGAATATGAGAAACGTATGGAATACAGATCTTTTAATAAATCACGGATCTCAGTATCGAAGAACGTGTACTAAAATTTGCCAATTGCATGATTTTGTATATATCTTCATGATGAATCTTTCTGAGATATGGTTAGTGAAATAAAAGCCAGTCTTCGATTGCAGCTAAAACTAAGTTTAATAAAAAGACTTTCTCTCTACTTGTACCAATAAGACATTCGTTATAGACTTTCATATACTGCTAATGTATTAATTTTAATTTTTCTCTTTTCATCAATTCTTCTTTTACGCTGAGGGGTTTGTATAACAGTAAACCTTATCTGAGTCATCCCTCAATGAT
>BGPR01003986.1:24496-39927 GCA_013235015.1 Araneus ventricosus
TTCCTGTGCCTAATAAATTGCCTTAGTCTGCATGCGCGCGCATCGGTCGCTGTTACGTCGTCAAAATTTTTCGTGATTTTCACTAACTTTGTATCTCAACTGTAACTAAACCATACTTCAAAATTCCAAAATTCTTTTTGCAATCTTCAGTGTCCATCTTTCTCTGTTAAATGAAACTAAAACCAATTCTCCATGTTATTTGGTTGCGGAGCGATAAGCATTTAACTTTAGCACGAAAAGCGTCATAATTTTTTCCTTTCCCGACACACCATTAGACCACTACGGAGGGACGTAAGTCTGCGTCAAAAAGTAGTTCCTGATAACTACATTGCGTGATGATCTGTTGGCGATAAAAGATCAGGTATAACCGGAGACAATTTCTTTATAACTTGACTACATACTAACTGATACACCATGCATTTTGCACGCTGTCTTCTAAGAGCCATACATTGACATGGTATGGATGATTGGAAAGCTGAGGAAGAGTTCATATTCTTCCTCTTCCTACAGAATGGTTCGAAATTGCACGCTCTGTTTCTAGTTGGCTTCGAGTTAGTTAAAATTATGACAGAAACCTAATACATTAATTAATTAAACTAATTATATTCATAAGAAAGGAAATATTTTACGAAGATATGACATCATCATCTCTTATAGAAAATTCCAGCGAAATCGTTAACGCTCAGGAATGTGGGCGACGCTCTGTCTACAAATTAGCATACACACCATGGGATACTGTTTGTATTCTGTAGAAGTTATGGCAGTGGTTTTTTCAGCTAAGTTTAGCAGTTTAATTTCTTTTTTTATTTTATGTTGATTCATTGACGCAGAAATATCAAATAGAAGCTATACCAGAATTAATTCATTCTCCTAATATAATATTTCGGCCTTTTTTGTTTATTTTGTGTATTTTTTTCTCTGAGTGATGGTAAACTGAATCTTTCTGCTAAATTATAGGATCTTCAAAATATCGAAGTAAAGTTATTGCTATTTGACAAGTTTTTTTTTTTTTTTAGCGGGGTTTAGCAAGTTAGTTTTTTTTTTTTTTTATGTTTTTTTTTCAGTTTTCGTAATAGATCTTTTTTAGTGTTTAGTTTTGATTTGAGTGTTGCTAAACAATTTTTAAGGTTTTTAACTAATTGTTTTTGATCCAGTTTTCGTAATTAGTTTTTATTTGAGGGCTTTTTTTGTTTGTTTATTTTGTGTAAGCTTTTTTTCTCCGAATATTGAGAAACGTTATGAATACAGATCTTTTTAATAAATCACGGGATCTTCAAAGTATCGGAAGAACGTTATTGCTAAAATTTGCCAATGTGCATGTGATTTTGTATTACATCTTTCATGAGTGAATCTGTTCTGAGATATGGTTAGTGAAATAAAAGCCAGTCTTCGACGGGCACAAAACTTCAAGTTTAATAAGAAAGACTTTTCTCTCATCTACATGCCAATAAGACATTCGTTATAGACTTTTCAGTATACTTTGTGTGTTAATTTTAATTTTGTTCACTTCTTTCTGCAATTCTTCTTTACGCTGAGGGGGTTTTGTATAACAGTAAACCTTATCTGGTCGGCTCCCTCAGTAATTATAAAACTAAGCTTTCTAGTGTCACGAATTTTGTACGCAGTCCTTACTGGAACTAAAATTCCCATATTTTAAAACAACACTCTTATTTACCCCGTTCTGCAATGAAATTCAGAACTTAATTTAACCCGATGTCCAATGTCTTTCCCTAGAGACATTAGACTACTAGGAGTCATAGGCCCTCTTTAAACACGGTTCAGATAAAATTATATTACCTAATTAATGCGGAACCAGCTTCACTGAAAATTAATGCCCCATGCCCTTAAGATCCTCAACGCTTTGAAAGTATTTGACAAAGCCTAATGAATGCTCTTTTCATGAGAATTTCGATGAATATAATTATGATGAAGTTCCCCGTCGTATATAGATTAGCTTCATCTCTTAATTTAGTCATAAATCATTTGAAACCCATTAGATCGAAATGTTGATAGTAACTCATATATTTCTTGTTTTATTGCGGTCACACCAGATGAAAGATTATTACGAATTAAAATGATTAGTGATTTCAAAATGGATAGCTTTGAGACACTGATTGAAAAGCCTTTTTTTAGCTAAATTCTTCTTTTACAGGGAGACAAGTTATTTTTGATGTATATCTGATAGAGAAAACTGAGATAATATTGGCAAGAATAACTGTATATTTATTTCAATCATCTTATCTGAGGTATTTTAAGTATTCAAATCGCTAAGAAAAATAGTGTTTAACAAATATGTTCAAATCACTAAGTTACACGCAGGACCAAAATCGAAAGCTTAGATTTACATGTACAATTACAGAGAAAACTCCTGCGAAAACCTCCGACACGAAAAGGGAATTGATAAATAGAGAAAAGCAGACGTGGAATGTATTGTTGGAGGAGACATACTTCTGCAATGAGGGTAAATGCGCACTAATATCCATTTTGAATTTTCTAGATCTTACTTTCTGGTGAAAGATTTGCTCTTATGACAGAAACGGTTAATCCATGATGTCCCCCAAATCTAAGCATAGCATTAAATTTATTATTACTTCGACCAGATCAAGTCATGCCCACCAGTGGTCTAGAACGTTTAGGCATCACAGGTCCGGGAAACACCATTTGCAAGTCGAAGTTTGCGCGTTCAATCCTTAGGGTTTGCTCTTAACCAGCATATCTCAAAAACTGGCAGGGCGATATGCGCATTAGCAACGAATGGCTTGCTACCGTCAGGCAGGCTGCTGGAGGGTTTCCTGCAAGTGTAACACAAACTTGGGCCAGTTTCCCCTGAAAGTCTTGGACGTACAAGTATATTGCAGCTAAGACAAATTTTTTACCCTGGGTTGTACTTAGGTGCTCCAAGTCCCCTTTAACCAACAGAGCATGTCACGCCCCTCCTTTATTTTGAATCTTTGACTCATGAATATGGCTATATAAGCGAGACCAAATAGGATTTGAATCACCAGTACAAAACATTTTCTAAAGGAATCTTGGTATTCTTACTTTTAAAACAGTCGAAAACTCTGAGAATTTCCCTGTTTTATATTTATGGGTCCACCCGTCGCAGCTCCCGGCAACAATATCCATTACATTCCAACTGCTCTCCTCCCCATACATCAATCTACTTCCTGTTGCCGTGAGGTCAGTGTATTTTTAAGACGAATAAAAGAAAAGATTGCTTTCTTTTGTTCGAAAGATCGAAAGTAAGGTAGGTTTCCAGCTGTATCGACTGATTTTTTCACTTTTATTCGGTTACTCAGTTTTCTTTCCTTTAAAAAGAGAAACGTGTACATGGTCTTCATTCTGTCCCCGATGCTTTTACAAGTGGCAGTTTCCATTTTGATTGCACCATTGGGTCAAATGGTCACACGTGTAGGGGAAAATAGCAAAATAAAATTTCTATGAGTCGAACGTGAAAGCAGTTAACTTTTTTTATTCGGTAAAGTTTCATGTCTTCTTTAATGTTGACTTTGATTAGTTTTTGGAAGCTCTTTTTAATGTTTTCTTTTAACTGAATCGTGATTGCCTTTTCTTTACAGTTTCAAGCTTTATTTATATGCTATTTCAATAAGAAATAAGCGGTTTTAACACATTTTAAAAATTATGTAACCAACTAAACTTTTGTTTGAAAAGAATACACTTAATATATAAAAACTTTTAGTTTATGATTCATTTTGAAAAGAAAAGTAATCTGCCAAATAATATTTCTAATTTTTTGCCAAATATCTTTATTAAAATTTTATCTTTATTAATATTACATTTATAAACGAGCCTGTTGACTGAAAAAGTCAAACAAATTTGAAACAGAATTAGATTTTGTTTCCATGACATGTTATTTTCCTCTTTCAAACTCAGACGAATGTCTTGTTAACTGAAATGTAATTAGATGGTTTCATACTACATCCACTAATAATATTGATGAAAGAAAAATTCTTTAATGAAATAAATAATAAATTTGATTATATATTTTGGAAAATAACGTTCTGAAAGGAAAAAGTTTTCTTTAAAGAAAACATTTAGTTGTAAAACGATCCGTGTCTTGGTGAAAAATGGAATCATCATGTGAGAAGGTACAAGCTCAACAAGAAAAAGAAACTTAAGGGGACCCATAACTCAAAAAAACCACCAGTATATCATTTTTCTTTTATTGGCTCATCTCATTTACCGTACTCTTCTACTCATTGCATCAAAATTTCAATATTGTACTTTAATATTATTACAGAAGTTATTTATATTTTTACAATCGATGAAAAATGAAATTCGCTCGCAAGTGACAACTTTAAATGGCTTTTTCTCCATGCTAGGTTTTTCTTTATTTTCATGTTTTAAAAATGCTAAGGCTTTTTTACTATTTAAGCGACGACTTTCAATTTCTTTTTGTGTATGATTATGTTTTGTATTATAAACATTATGTATATTATAAAAGTGTCCATATAATAAGACTTCAATTGTTTATGATTTTTACACTAACAAGATAAAAATGAGATACTGCTTAATTTCCTCATTTTTCACTACAAAGCAAGAATTTTAGATTTAATTTAATTTTATTTGCATTCTTGAAAGAACTAAGATTTAAGGATCTTAAAAGATCTATGTCTGAAAAAGCAGTAGGGAATTTTTAAAATTAAATTTTTACTAAAGAAACAGATCAAAATATTTTTTTTCTTTTCAAGGTGATTTAATTTGAATGTTGAATTACAATAATGTCCAAGAGTTTATAGAAATAAGTTGAGAAGGCACCGAATCCCCTTAAATGTTGACTTCTGCCAACGAAAATCTTAATCATAAAATAAATATATTATACAATATGTTTAAATATATATCAAACTAGCTGATGCCCGCGACTTCTCCCGCGTATTAATACACTATTAGTGCCTTATTGTTCGAGATAAAAATGCTTTCCCGTCTAATAGTTTTAATATAAAAAAATTCTTCTACATAAAATATTATAATTACTATATTCTGCAAGGGATCTATAATCCATTAATCACGACAATTTATACATCCATAATTGTAGATTTAGTTAGAATATCAATCTTTATTATCCGGACTAAAAGGATTTTGAAAACGAGAATTTACAAAAAAGAAATAAAAAATTGACTAGTATCAAATTATACCAGTTAATCTGTATGTAGACATAAATTAAATGCAAAAGAATGAGAAAATATTCATAATTGAAGAAAGAAGAAATTCGTGCACTTAAGAACAATAAAAACATTGTTGGAAATTGTGTTTGAAAATATTTTCAAAAATTAATTAAAAAAGAGAATGCCGCATGGAAATGAAATTGGTATCATTGGAAAGCTAATTTTCTGAACTTTAAAAATATGTTCAAATGGGTTTTGTGCAATAATATGAACCGAAGTTTTGCGGGAAAACCTTAAAATTTACGGTAATTTTTAATTTATTAATGTTCTAATTAAAATTTCTAAAACTTCTTTCTTAGTGAGCACCCAAGAAGCAATCACCTGCCAAATTTCATGCTTCTAGTCCCAGTGGTTTGGGAGATTCGATGATGAGTCAGTGAATGACTTTCTCTTTTATATATATAGATGCCTAAATACTGTGATGTTCATGATTAAAAATAAGAAAAAAAATTCGACGGGAGGCTGTCTCTGCGAAACGGCCGCTGGGATTGAGGGGCATAGACTTACTTACCTTACTCAACTGTGACTAAAGTTGTTCTATGTGATTTGGACCTATGCTCTATGACCTTTCTCTGTTAAATGAATTAATCTGAATGAATTAATTATTAATCTGTTAAAATACAGTTAATATACCGCTCACAACCGATACGTGCGCGCGCATCGGTCGCTGTAACGTCATCAAAATTCTTCCTGATTTTCATCAACTTTGCAACTCGACTGTGACTAAACCATAATTACAAATTCTAAAATTATTTTTGCCATCTTCAATGTCTACTTTTCTATGTTTTCTATGTTAAATGAGACTAAAACCAACTCTCTATGTTATTTGGTTGCGGAGCTATAAGCGTTTAACTTTAGCACGAAATTCCGCATAATTCAACAATTCTTGAGTAATATTTCGTGCGATCGATGAATGAATTGCCTTAGTCTGCGTACGCTCGCATCGGTCGCTATGTCGTCATCAAAATTTTTAGTGATTTTTACCAACTTCGCAGCTCGACTGTGACTAAACCGTATTCCAAATTCTAAAATTCTTTCTGCAATCTTCAATGTCCACCTTTCTCTGTTAACTGAAATTAAAACCAACTCTCTTTGTTATTTGGTTGCGAAGCTATAAGCGTTTAAAAATACCTTGAATAGCATCATGATTTTTTTCTTTCCCGACACACTATTAGACCACTACGGAGAGACGTAAGTCTACTTCACAAATAGCTATATTGTAAATCCCCAACCACTTGTGTGAAATGAGAATGGAATTTCAAGCCATTTTAAGACCGACTTAGGAACGAGACTTAACATTTCGAACAGATATTCTTTACTGAAATATATTAGAAACGGCGTGCTTCTCTTTTCGATCCAAAATTCCTTGAGAAGGCTGAGGGTGGTGAACCTCCCAGGGGGTACAGTAAAATACATCCTTTTTCCTTTATACATGAAGTACAGATGTGTCGGAAGAGATGCAGTACAATTGCTAGTTATAAATATCTGATGCATTTCCGATATGCATTTACCCAAAATTCATTGCGGTCGAAAAATGTTTGAACATAACACTTTCGTTCAATTTTGATGAGTTTTTTCCCACAGAATTGAGAGAAGATTCATTTCATTTCTTGATAGGATCAGCAGAATCACATTTCTAGGAGATTTTATTGATACTGATTGTCATCTTTCTATACTGAATGCAAAAAAAATTTACAGCCGTTCAATATGAGAGAGAGCAAAATTTGATGAGGATGTTACCCAGAGTTGCAAAACTTTTACGGAATATTGGTAAACCTTTCAGTGTTTAAAGGAGAGGTATAACTTCAAAAGAAAGAGTTATTGAAGTAGGCACCTTTCGTCATATTCAAATCGGAAATATAGGAAATCAGTTTTTTTTATTTGGCAATGATGAACACTGAATGAATAATGGAAATATATTATTCTAAGAAACATATAGGAAAGCTAAGATTGTATTATTTTTAAACGTCTGATTTTGTCAAAATGCATTGTCATGAAGCATATCGATGAAAGTTTATAGGTGAGAACAACATAATGAAGTAAAAATGTTCGGCTCTAGTTATTAATGTAGAGGAGACATTTACGTCTCATTTTATCTCCTCTGCGAATTTAATTTAAAGCCGCACACATATTGGCAGCACAAAACAAGCGAAGTACTATTGAAGGACGATTGAAGAAAACGCTGGGCCAAGCGCATTCCAGAACGCTCCGGGGTCCACATTCCTTCCTGCACACCCGAGAGCGAAAGAACCTGTTTCGCTGCCTGGAACAAAAATCCGAAGACGGGTGTGGCTATGCGATGACTTTGAAGCTGCTTTTCTTAAGCCAAACGGTTCTTATCTCTCTGTCACTAATATCTTTAGTTTTAGTCTTAATAGCAATTGCTAACAGTAAATGATTTCCTCTCAAAACTCTTTTGTAAACTGTAAATATCTTTCTTTTGTAAATATAACTTTGTATTAATAAATTGTGTTTGTTTTAACATTCAGTCTTTTCATTTTAGTTTTCGTACCCCTAGCATACTGACGAGTCTTCAAACACCCATTTCTACATTGATGCGAAGCAATAACATTAAATTTGAAAACGAATGGTATTTACTGATTATTCTAGCTTGCAAATCTTAGGAACGGATTGATATTTGCTCCGTTGCTTCACAGGAAATCACCTGAATGGTGTGAAAGACACAATATTATTTACATTATATACACCCTTATTTGGTGAGTACCCAATAATTACACAATAACTAGATACTAAGGAAATGAATAATGCGAATACTATAAAGATTCAATCATAAAATATAAATTATTCTAAAAAAGTCGGTTCTACAAAAAGTGATCTAGCAAAGGCGAATACCAAACAGATATCTATTAGCAACAGATTAACTGCAATGATTGCTACATATCAGTTCTGCGTATTCATTACAAGTTTAGCAGGCAGTTCTTAGACTAAAGCCTTTTCTTGGATTAGCCTTTGTTTTAGTTGTTGTGTGCTCACCGATGGATATGGACGTGCAGAACGGTTTCTTATGAAAGCATCCCACGCATGCACAGTGGGATTTAAATCAGAGGAGTGGACCGGCCTCACTTACGAGCTGTATACTCACTTTCCCCACAACTCATCCACAGCGTGAGTTCGATGTGGTCTGGTATTATTGTCCATAAGAAAAAAATTTGACCCAATAGCACCTCGAAATAATTGCAAATGTGAGAGGGTTACTTGTCAAATCATTCATCTGTGACGATACGCCCAATGCCATCTGGAACTCGATCTCATGCAACTTATTGCCAAGCGACATGAGAAATGCAGGGATGCCGGAACAGCCTCTCTTCTGGATGTCACTGCGTTAAGTTAAGTTCAGGTGTAGTTAGGTCCTGATTTGAAGAAACGTCAGAGCTATTTTGGGATGTAATTTACATAATTATGAACCGCCGTCAGATGACGCAGACGAATTCTGAATTATAACACACCTCTCCAAAATTCCGCGCTATAGCATCGGGAGAACATTTGTCCCTGACGGATTTGATGTACACCAGGCCCGCTTACTCGGCGATTCTTCGGTTGAATCGGATTTCGAACCTAGAACCCTCCAAAGTGGAGACCTTACTGCCAATCCATTAACACCCCGGATGTTTACTGAGAAGAAATCTGGTGGCCAACCCTTTTCATGCCAGCTGTCAACCAGAATCATTTGTCACACTAGACGATTCTTACCTGTGAAGAGGATGAGATTCCATTATTGATCTGTCCAACCATTATGCTCCATACAACTCTGTACACTTGACGATGGCAGATGTCAATGGAAAGCATCTTTCGTGTCGACGGAAGAATATATCATTTTTATGAAGTCTGCCCAAATTCAATCGCAACCCTTAACTTCCAGCTGTTTCACACGCCCGCCTAGCAACGATTGGCAATAATGTCTTTTTGTTTGCAAAACGATATAATGATCATCGCTTGGTACTGGCATTTTTGGATGACCACATACTCGTCGCTGTACATTCTCACTGCTGTACTAGTGGTTAGGAAGGTTTTCCAAGCACGGAACAGCAGGACGTGGACAAAAGCAAACTCTTTCCTGCACTCATACCACGCCTCTCCTCCGACTTTGCAGTCATTCTTTATCACGTAAACTTCTCCAGATGGTTTCTTCTATCCATGCTGAATTTGAATGTAACTTGGCCTTGTGGTGAACTTCTTTTATGTTTCCTGTCGGAAACCACCAGGGACTGAACTTAACTGAAGAGAACTTTCCTTCTCCGCCACCAGGGGTTTTGTTTACCTTGCTTTTCTCTTGGTTTTTAGCGGCCAACTTTGCTACTCGCGTTTTTGTAATCCCCTTTTTCTAACTTTTGTAAATGTAAAATTAATCATGTAAACTTAATCATTATTAAATATTTTCATTCTTAAAGATTTACTCCCTGACTTCATACCTGCCACATAATAAAGAGATTTCAGATTCGATTAAAGCCACTCCACTATGAAGAAAACCTGATACGTCCAAAACAAAGGTAAGCGTTAGTTACCTATAATTTAAAGATGTTTTGATCGTAATATTTCCCTTTATACCTACTTCGCATATCAGCATGTGTACCTGTACATATCTATAGACGATAATCAGATGAAGTGTGATTTGTGATGGCTTGATACTGAAATGCAGCTCTTTTCCATCGAGTTTCTTTATTTTTCTTTTGCGAGTTAATCCACACTTACGCAAGTTCCTTGGATCAATATTAGACGTTTATAAGCCTTTTAAATGTTTCCTGTCTTGAAGTTTTGCACGCTTTTGGGATTTCTGCTTGTTGCTCTTTCTGTCTGTGAACAAGATAACTAATAAAAAGAAGCGTGCTAGACTAATAAAATCTGGTGTGTCATTTTGACACTGAGTTTTATATCTATATCAAATCTGAACGAATTCAAACTTGAAGACAAATGAAAGAATTTTATTTATTTTTTTGCTGAAAACCGGCAATTGATAATCTTTATAATGGCAGCTCTGTGAACCACAGACCTCTTGTCCCCAAAAGAAAAAATCTTAGATCTGCACTTCTTCATAGTCTTCAAAGGTTTAGGCATTTTTTTTTTCATATGCGAGACACAGCCTGCTTTTATCAGCGTTAACAAAATTACAATTAAACCACTACTTTATCAGTATTAACAGAATTACAACTGAATGTCTGTTTTTATCAGTGTTACCAAAATTATCATTAAAATCTCGCCATTACCAAAATTACTCAAATGTTTTAATGGTGCCAAACTCGCCAAACATTGAAACCATCAAAACGGCCACAATCTTCAAATGGAATGAAAAAATGAAAATCCATGTACATGCATTGTTTTCAATGACTTCTAGGAACAATTATGTCAAATTCGAAGAAAATCGAAAGACGAAATTGACTATGACTGCATAACATACGAATTTACAGACAAATGGTCGAGTTGAAACGGGATTCGCTTCAGTCTGTCAATAACTCATTTTATTTTAATTAACGATATATTATTTAGAAACGGGAACTTATCATAACCATTACTAGAATGGTTTCCTGAATCAATCATTGCCATTGCATCCTCCTCACAGTTTCACGGTGACTTAATTTATGTGTTATGCTTTACCGCCCTGTTTCTAACTTTATAACCCGCGAGGACGCGCAAGGGGGGTGTCCGACACCCCACGCTACGTAAAATGTGAAAAATACCCACTTCCCTTTATTTGAAATGAGTGAAATCCATGCTATCTGCCTTTAAGTTCACCTTCAACAGACAGAATGTGTTGCAAGAAAAAATCCTTTATTTTTTTTTTATCGGAATTGACCTTCTGGGGTGTCGAACACCCCCTTTTGTGTCCTCGCTTCAGGTTTCTTTGTTAAATTAAGGGATCGTATTAGAGACAGGAAAATAATTTTTCCGGCTATTGAAGTATTATTGAAGGAATATGTGGATTCGAGAATATTCTATATTTTTAAAATGGAGATTTTTGCAGATACAAGACTTTGAAACTGGATAATAGTGTAAGTAAAAATCTCAAGAGATTGACTCAAAAGTTTTATCATTCTGTACGTAATGTAACTGTATTTAGCTGGTACATGTCTTATACGCTTTCACAAAAACTATTGGAGGAAAAGCTTAAAATTGTAGAAAATATTCTGAAAAATAAAAGCGTTTTACGCCCTAAATTTATTGCATCTAAAGGTAAAGCCCATCAGAATTCTTCATTTGGATTACTAAAAATATGGTTTCCTCTATACCTAAAAAAATTAGAAGCAGTATTTTTCTATCCAAATTGTATAACGATTATAATATTGATGATTCTTTAATATAAAAATGTTGAAAACCTGTGTGTAAGAGATATACTTTTATTATGTGTTCGCAATGCGCTGAATAATATAATGTATTATTTACTAAATTTTTCGTCTAAAAATTTGTTCCTGTATAAAGAGAATGGTTTGCATGAATAATTTGGAGCAGATATAGCATAAAAATGTTGCTAGCTTTGCTTAAATAGCGAAATAACGAATTGGGGTGTCGCACACCCCCTTGCAGGTCTTCGAGTTACTCTTCGTAGGGCGCGTCCTCCCTGGTTAACACACCTATGGATTGCATTTTATGCTAATATATAGAGGAAAGTGGGGTAAAGCCAGGTAACTAAGACTCTAAACCCTGTTGGAACTAAACTATTCTACAAAGAGCTTGTCAAAATTTATTAAAATAATCATTGTTTAATGGAATACATCATTCCTGAAAAGACATAGTTTTATTACTTTTTTTCAATGATTTTTTTTATGAAAAAAACGTCAAACCACCCAATTTTGTTAACTTTACGGGAAATTAGGAAAATTAGAGTTTCAGTAGAAAAATAGCAGGCATTTTTATTTTATATGGCTATTTCAGAATATTAGTTACAAAATTCACATGTGAGGTGTTTAGTTGTCTTCTTCCTCCGCACCACTGCAGCTTTCGTGGGTCCAACTAAGACAGTTTCTACATTGATCTGTCCTTTGCATTTATTTAAATTAGAAAATACATCGTTAAAATATAAACAATCAAAGTCTGATGTGTTTTAATAGTCTTCAGCTGAAGAATCATCAGTACTTTTTGGCCCGGTCTTGCGCCACTTGGAGTACCCGGTTTTACCCCGAGTGCAGAGGTTATAAAAAACAAATTGAACCACGCAATTATTGGACTAACTCCTTATTGTTTGAAAGGGTATGAATCGTTGGTAAACATATAAGTTGGACTAAATATAGTTTTTATAACTGTAACTGTCTGATTATTAAGTAGGGATAGTTTAAAAGCAAACGAACATTAGAGAGTTGATGTCTTAAAACAAACGAACCTTCACAGATGTAGTGAATTTAACAGCAACAACATGATCACTGTGAACATTCTTTCTTCTTGACTAGAATAATTCAGAATCTGTCCACCAGAAAAGTAAACTAATAGCGCCAGAATCAAGCTCCCCTCTTTTACCTCTCTCTTCCCTACATTTTCTCTTCTTACAAAATTAAGATATTTTTATTCAATAGATGATGTTATTCTTTAAGAGCAATGGCGAACTTTACTAATCTAGCACTGCAAACCTTCCAAAAATTGAAGAAGCGTTCATCAGCAAACAAAAACACCCCCACTTTCTCTCATTCTCATGAATAATTCATATGAATCCCTCCGATTTTACAGAAATTCTTCCCAGCTTCGAGACCATCTGTTGCCGCATAAATAAATCATCGGAAAAATAAAAGGACCTTACTTCGTGTTTTTGTTTCATTTCTATCTTATTGCTTCTAAACTTTCATTGTTAAAAACATTCACAGCCAGAAGTGATATGTATAACTATTTTTTTATATTATTGGATACCAATATTATTGTAACTCTTGGAAACAACACTCCAAACTTTTCATTGGTTATAAATCGCAGCTTAACAAGCAACGCCACATATTTTAGTTTTTTGAAAATTCAAAGAGGAGGAAAGGACAGAATTTTTCGCAACCAATAACGAATATTTCTGAATTTTTTACACATCTGACACGAACATGCGCTCTCATGTTCCTACCAGATGTGAAATAATATTGTCCAAACGCACATTATTTGTTGATTTTCTTGGTTTGGTGGATGGTGTTTTTAATTTCAATGAGTCTTAAATGGAGGTTTCAAAGTTAAAATGAGCGAAGTCCGTGAGCTTCATTTCCGAGAAAACAGACCTCAGAGTCAATTAGCTGCATTTAAAATAACATTGGACTTCTAACTGTTGTTACTGCTGTTGGATACAAACTGAAAAACGGACTCGAATCCTTATTAAACAGAAAATATTACATAGCTACACTAGAATGGGAGTGTTTGTGCAAAATGAACAAGTCATGAACTTTAACTCTAAACTCTCCAAATACGTGTTAATAAAAATTCGATTTCAATATCTATATTATGAAAGAAACTTGTTCTATATCTGAATGCTGCGACGCATATCGTCGAATAAAAAGTTCTAAGATAATTTCTTTCTTAAAAACTTCATATTAAAAGTGTTTTGAAACTCAAAAACGATAGATTTTATTTTTTAACCCATACTGTCTCTGCTAAGGAGACATAAGTTGCATGCACACATGTGATGCAATTTTTATTCAAACAATTTAGACAGGATTTCACCGAGGCCGTTACTACACTAGAACCCCGCTAATCCGAACTAATTGGGACCGGTGCCTGCTCGGACTACAAAAAATTCGGATTATCCGAAATTCCGATAAAAATAGAAAAGAAACAGATGTGTGCTATAAAAATGTAAGTTATAAGTACTCAGTACTACTATCTCTTGAATTCTTTTATTCAAAAGCAATAGAAAGAGAATATGTCTCCCCTTTCCATTCGAATAATGGATGTGCTCCTGTATGAAGTGACCTTATCTTACGGCGAATTGCATTAGTTTCTTCAATGTGTACAAAATTATGCATGCTGAAAAAGTACCAAAAATCCATCGCGTATGTGGCCCTAGTGCCTTTTCAAATCCATCGGGATTAAATGCCCTCCCGCTAGAGTAGTTGAAAACATGGGGAAAACCTAGCGGTTTTAACCTTGAAACCGGGTTTTTTTTGTTTCGGATAACCGTTTTGTCGGTTATTTTTTTGTTCCGGTTATAACCGGTTATTTTTTTAAATCCAATAACTTGGTAAAAAAACTGATCGGAAAATAGGCTCGATTTTAGGTTCGATTAGACTACAATTTACCAAGTAATGAAGCTTTTAATTTCATCATCTTAGACCAATCAACGACAACCGCTTTCTCGAGGCGTCTGTTGGTTGGCGGATTACTGAAAGAATGTTTATGAACAGATAAATATTGGTCAATGGATTTATTTCCTGTAAAAACAGTATTAATAAAAAATTTTGTCTACAAACGGCGTCTTACTTTTGAAAAAAAAAACCGAAAACCGGTTCTTTTCATCGGTTATAACCGTCAGGTTAAACCGGAGGTGAAAAATATCTGAATAACTGAAAACCGGTTATTTTCATCGGTTATAACCGTCAGGTTAAACCGGAGGTGAAAAATATTTGAATAACCGAAAACCGGTTATTTTCATCGGTTATAACCGTCAGGTTAAACCGGAGGTGATAAATATCTGAATAACCGAAAACCGGTTATTTTCGCGATAACCGCCATCCCTATGTAGACATCGAAGGCGGAAATGCCGGTTCCCGCCTTCCCTGCCCCAAATTAATGTGGCTATTTCAAAAGCTCCACTGTGCTCAACAAAAATAAATAATGCCTTTTCACTTTATTGTCAGTGAGATTACCATGCTTTCTTTTGAATATGCATACGTCATTATTTATTCTTATTTTTGTTGTGAGAATCAAGTCGAAACAAAAGCTGCCCTGAGAGCAATAAATCGCCATTTCAGAGGAAAACTTCAGAACTGAATATACAAATAATTGAAAACAGAAACTATCTGTTTAGAGCTTTAGTTCCTGAATTAGGTGGGGCAAAAGTGAAACATCTATTCATTCGTGATAAATTAGCAGTGAAAGTTGTTCTTATTATCAAATGAATATTCAGTTGCTTACATATCCACAGAACAAAACACTTGAGTGTGTCTAGGGCAGGTGCACCCAGGTTTTTTTAAATTTCTTTCTTCTATTTAATTATTAAAGTTTAAAAAACGTATCAGTCATGCATTCTTCACAAAAACCTTAGATAAAACAAACGTATCAATTATCTTAGTCCTGAATTTTTCACAAAAAACTAAGATAAAACAAACGTATCAGTTA
>BGPR01003986.1:39952-76552 GCA_013235015.1 Araneus ventricosus
ATTACCTTAGTCCTGGTTTTCCAGAACAAACTAAGAAAACAAACGTATTATCTATCTTAGTCCTGAATTTTTCACAAAAAAAACTAGGATGCATTACAAGCTAAGATCATACAAACGTATCAGTTATCTTATTCCCGAATTTTTCACAAAAAATAAGATTCACAACAATATTCTCTTACTCAAGTTAAAATTTTATGACATAAACCACATATTTTTTCAGATGTCTGATGTAACAAATGGTTTAAATTTGTTTTTTTATTCGCTGTTGTCTTTTAGACAGTTTTTTTCTTTACGTTGTCTTCAAATGCTGAGTATTTCAAATACACAAGCTATGCAGGTTAAATTTTATAACGTATTTATTAAAAATAAAATATATTATACTAATCAATAAATTCTTCATAATAAAAATTTTAACGTTTTTTTTCTAAATTCTCTTGTGATTTATGATTTACTATGTTTCAAATTCCCTTTAAAACATACGTCGAATTAAAAATTATTATTATTTAATTAGTAATTAATTAAACGAATTTCACATAAGCTCATAAAGGCATCTATTTTGTAGCAAAGTTTGAAGGATACTCAGAAGATAATATTTATAAATAAACAAGAATTCTTGCTTCAAATGCAAAGAAATGACTGGCAAATAAATTACGATGAACATCAAGATGGAATCAAGTTTTTATTTGTTCGTTTTGTTGTGATCAAGAATGAAAATCTTGCACGTTGAGAAATATCATATAGCATTTCTAAAGTTTTCAGTAAGACAAAAATCCAGTAAATATTTGTATATAAACATCATGACATCAAGAAAGTTCCTAGCGACACTTTACAGCCTCAAGCAAGATATTTAGTCTACCTTTGCATCATCTGTTGTTCAAATAATTGTATTTGAATAAGAGAAATCATAGAATCCCGAACTCCGTTTGTTTATTTTAATTAAGGTTCCTTACTGTTAAATAAATCCCAAACTTCCAAGTAAACTGAAGTTCAGTTTGGAAGCTAAAATCTATAGTCATTAAGTGTTAAATTAAATCCAACAAGAATAAAACTAAAAGCAGGCACAAGTGTTGTAAATTGAATAAAGCCGTGACAGACTGTGTTTCAGTCTCAACCCTAATATTTTATCTCCATCAATAAGTAGCCAATTGTAAATACAGTTTCTCACGAATGTATTCGTTAATGGAATCTATTCATTCATCTATTCATTTTCTGCTTCCATTGCCCTCTTAGCATGTCTCTTCGCTTTTAAGTTTCAAGCACTCTCTTTCACACAATCTCACCCACTCCTTCAATCCTCATTGTAGACTTTTCGACTTATAGCAAGAATTACCATATTTGCGTTAAAATGAAAGTGATTAAGTGTTCTTAAATTAAATCACGAGAGGAAAACTCAAAGCAGGCACAAATGTTGAAAGAAGACAACCTGAACGAGTTTCTATACCATATAATTCATAAGCCAAGGTCATTTTCTCTCTCCAATTACCTTTCGTGTATACTATTCAGAGGTTTGCTCTGAAAGGGCAGTGTATTGTTACAAACTGGAAGTCGCTTCCAGCAATGTGAGTCTTATGTGTTGGGAAGAGTTTTACAGAGCATGTAATAATGAGATGACGGACAGCATAGCCAAGTCTGGACCCTGAGCTTTGGCTACAAACTTAGCAACCATCTTGATGACATATTGCGACGAAATATGGGATCTCAAGGTGCTGGAATCTTCTCGAATCTCTATTAGGGAGAAGATACGCCATGGAATTGCTGAATCATTTCCATGATCACGGTATGCCGGAAAACTATATAGAGAGCGCTTGGGTGGGATCGCATTTGGGCGCGAACGTCTTTGAAGTTCTATCGCTGTGCGGTAATGAGATTGTTAAACGCCAAGCGGTAAGTGTTGACCATTAGAACGACTTTAAGTTCTTCTGCAGTGCAAGCAGGAAGCTGGTGACCTGAGCCTATTGAAAGTGCTTATTGCTGTTTATTAGTTATTTGCTGACTGTTTGTTTGATATATCAGAGTGCTGAACTGTTATTACCTGTGGTGTTGTCTGTTTGCATTGTAATCTGTACAAGAGCTATTGTTTCCTGTACCTGTTACGTGTTTTCCTGCATATTTGTAAATAAATCCTCATTCTTCTTACCCATACTGTTGGACTTTTACCACCCACAGAGAACTTCTAACACTGGTGTCAGATTAGGGTAGTTTATAGTGAATACGAGATCTCAGACAGATGGCCAAACGCTGATTTGCCAGCTTGTCGACTTAAGAAAGGACAGGAGGAAAGCAAAGAGAAATGAGAGTCAGATCGACTTTATTCGAGTGATAAGAATAAACATATCAGGTTGCATTAAAAATAGAAGAAGATGTCCAAGGTGTGAAAAGAGATATTGGAGAAGTAAGGACGAAGTCAAAGAAGATAGAAGAAGTGAAGAGAAGTTCAAGGGAAAATCGAGGAAGAAAAGGAGAGTGAAAAGGATGATCGAGGAAGTAAGAACAATGTTCAAGTGAATCGTCGACCTAGAAAGAGGCTCAGTGAACTAAAGGACACACACTCAATTTCCCAGCAAATCCAGACTACTATTCCAGGCCAACAGTAAAATCCCTGACATTCACGACAAACGTCTTGGACTGTTTCAAAACTCAGGTTGACGTTGTAGTCTGCGAACGGATGGAATAATCGTGTTAAGCCAATCAACTTGGGCCTCTCTCCGTGAGCGGAGGTTCTTCGAATACCTTCTGATAAGTTGACGGACTTACACTACCATCAGAACTCTAAAAGCCCGAATTCAGGAGTAGTCACCTTACCCAGTTCTATAGGACTGGGTGAAGACAGCTGGCCAGAAGCCAGGAGGAAATGCCTTCAGAATTGATAGCCACCAGATGTGGCTGACTAATGAGCCCCAGCTTACGTCAGGTGTACCCTCTGGTATGTTCGAGGAGTTAGCGGTCCAGTTTCTTCGTCGATGCCAATAAGCTTGAAGACACACTAACTTTGCACAGGTTGATGGACTTTAAGATTTTGAAATCCCCCTGAGCATAGGCATGAGATCGGCTGAACGAAAATTGCTTATAGATCTAACACGCAAGGACAATCACAGGATGAGAGTAATGCCGGCAGAGAAGGGGATCAAAGTCTCTGTTGGGCGATTGAAAATGTATTCGTGGACTTGCTGAGAAACGCCCCTCGAGAGAGTCAAGAGTGACTTGTTGATGTTTATAAAAGATATGTGACTGAATGCCCAAGTGAATATCCTCCTAGAGCCCAGACGTGCTGAGAAGTGCTTTATAGAAGGGGCACGTGCAGAGAGTGCCAAGTGATAAAGCTTCCTCAGAGCCCTAATGACATGTTGGAGGTGCAACCAAAAGGGTGCAATTCAGAATAGGAATGCCACAGCAGTTTAACGTCTAAATCTCACAGGAAACTCGTCCTGAAGGAGGATAAACCCCTCTCCTCAAGTTCTTTGTAGATGAGCTACCAGAACAACTTTCATTTTAGAATTCGACAAGTCGAGGAAACAGATATAGTTGACGCTCGTTATAACATTCCACATTATAAATACCATTCATTATAACGACAATTGGTAAAATCCCCATTTGTGTTTTCTGCACTCTATGTTATTTTACTTCGGTATAACGACCGTCCAATTGATATCTAATCCCAATACAACGTCCGAATTCAGCGGACACTCTTCCCAGTGTTGTCAATTCGGGTTTCTACTTTAAAATCTATTTACAGAAATATATTTTTTAATTCATTAAAATTTTATTTTTTAATACCAATGATAAAAATAATTTGAGTATTTAGTTGAATCTCTTTACAAGCCAGCCTATTTTTTTACGAACTGCTCAACGTGCATGTGCATTTTTTTAAGAATTATATAGCCACTATAGCGACCTCTCGTTGTAAAGACCTTTTCTGTGGACGCAGAGGGTCGTTATAACGAGCGTTATTCATTTCAGTGAGAGCATTAAGAGAATGACAACTGAGGATACTTGATGTAAAATGAGATTCAGAAAAGAACAGCTGGAAGATTTCTGATAGAAGACCAAATTCTGGAGAAGGAACTAAGTTGGTGGACAGTATCTGAAATAAATCAGCTCAGGAGGTCTGCAACAAAGCGATATTGGAAGCTACTGGGACTCCTGCAGCAAAACGATTTTTGGCTCTTTGGGACTCCTTACATCTTAAGAGGATGGTGTCCTTTATCGTAAGTGGGAGAACGATGATGGAAGCTCCATGTCAATAGCAGTGTAATTCTCACGAGGAGTAGAATTCAGAAGTTCTACGAGACTCATGACAGCACAAAGTGAGGACATTTTGGAATCATGAAGACACTGCGTGGAATTCGAGAGCATTTTATTGGGACCGTCTTCAGACGTTGAGAAATGATTGCAGAAGAATGTCAAATTTGCAGGCGAAAAAGACCTACAAAACCAGAAGACGGAAGTCAGTGACTGGAAGGATTTCAGCAGAAAAGCTTTCTGATCGAAAGCCGAGGTTCTCCTGTGACATCCTCTTTGGACGATCGGGAGATACGCCTTCCTCGCCGAACGAGACTTGAATAAGTTGGGGGTACGTTTGGAAGAGCAGTACAAGCATCTGACGAAGGCAGATTAAACTGTCCAGGAGGTACGCAAAGAAGACTCATTACGACTCGGGCAAGCAGAACACCATTTCTTGAAGGGGTGTTTCTAGTCTCGATGTGTAACCCGAAACAAGGAAGAGGTCTAGTCCGAAGCCGTGGCAGAAATCGAAGAGGCCTTATACTGTAGTCTAGAAGCGAATGATGCGCGTCACAGAGTTCAGAGGGTTGCCCAGCTTACTTAAACCAAAAAGTATTAAGATTCACTTTTAATCGGCTAGAACCACTGGACTACCGATCGTAATTGTATGTAAAGCTCGGGACAGTCTTTGAAGAGAACGGTATTTACAAACATGGAAAGATCCTTCCCAGCAATATTTAGTCTTATGGTTGGGAAGAGAGTTGTACAGGGGTAAGCTCAGAACCGAACAGTAGCCAAGTCGGACCACTGACTTTGGCGACCATCTTGGCGACTTGGCGATGAAATATGGGATCTCAAAGGTGGCACGAAATGCTTCTCGATATCTCTATTAGGAGAGAAAGTGCGCCATGAAATGTGCCAAATCATTCCATGTGACGTCACGGCCTGCCGGAAAACTATATAAGGAGAGCGCTTGCCCCTGGCCGCCGGAGGGGTGTCTTGATCGGCTGCAAGGATCGCCTTGGAGGCGCGAACGTCCTTGGAGTTCTACTACGCAGTTCTAGCTAGGAAGCTGGTGACCCTGAGCGCTGTGAAAGTGCGGGTCATTGTCTGCTAATTATTGAATGTTGCTTACGGTTTGTGTTGTTAGATAACAAAGAGGCTATTTATTATTACCGCAAGCAGATTGGTAATACATTCATTGGTAATCCGTGCAAAACTATTGTTTCTGTACCTGTGCTACGTGTTTCCTGCATATTTGTAAAATAAACCTTCATTCTCCATTATCCTGCGTATTGGACTGTTTTCTATACAACCACAGATATACTTTTGCAACAATATACTTTCAAGAATAGCAGCAGGCTTGTAACCAAACACTTTGTAGTTAATAATGTATATAGCTATTTTCATCATCTATCAAATGTAATTATCGCAAATGAGTATTTTAATGAAAGTATATTTTCATTCAGAATAGTGTTTTAACACACCTTTTTTAAGTATGGAGACGTTTTTGTTTTAGTTTCATAGTACTGTGAGGAAAATTTTTCTGTATTTTCATTAAAAAAAAACTTATTGCTTTTGTTGACATATTCCGTTTAAAATATATTCTTCACATCATTGATCTGTTTTTTTAAACAGTGAAATTGATTGGGGAATTTGACAAAGTGGGGGGGGGGCAAATTTATGGACACCTAAAAGTACCTTAGACAACAAAATTTAAAATTAGGTTACAGAACTAGCTAGCTTCCTCCTAACCAATCGTTCTTTATAATTTCTTGTTTTAGATAGCTAAAACAGAAATAAAATTTATTTTTTCCGCAAAAGAGGGTGGGCGACTGCTTATATCGCCATTGACTAAAGTATCCATAAAATCATTATTGTAACATTAAGCACCTCTACAATTAAACCGAAGTGCTTTGACAACAATCCAAAATAGTCGATAATAATTTCATTAAAAGCATAGCTTGTTTAAATAAAAAAAGTGATGATTTAATTAAATCAACCATTGAATAAAATATAAAATCAAAAAATATTGAGTTAGAATGCTTGTACTAAATAATATTATTTTAAACAGATATTCAAAACAATGTAATTAAATACGTTGCATACAGTAAAAAATAAGCTCCTCCAAGTCATAAGAGACATTATTCGAAATCATGAACCAGAGAGATGCAAACTCTCCATGCTAAAGTGAATACTTCGAACTAACCAGAGTCTAAAGCGATTCAAAGGTACGAATGAATAATTCTTGTTCCCATGAAAAACACATTATATTTGATGAGCCAGCTGTGTGGTTTCACCACGAGGGTCATTAGTCAACAGAAAATATCATCTATCTTGTATTTTATGGCTCCTCTGGAACCTTCCGAAAGATTTCAAGTCAAAAGAAGGCGCTCACTGTGGAGCTTATTTTCATGACAATGCGTTCTTCAAAGCAAGTATAAATATACACAGTTCCATTGATGCAGGCATCTGGAAAAAGCCCTAAGACATTTCAAAAGCCCTATTTTCCTTTAACAGATGACGCGGTGATCAATCTGCGGCGTTCTTTTCTACCTGAGTCGTCATAACGCGGGAGGAAATTGGCAGGTAACACTGATAGCAATTTCAACGTTTCTCTTCGTTGTTAGACATTTCAAGACACCCGGCTTCAAGTTTCATGAATAGCAGAGGGTTACTTGAAAATCATCAATGATCACTTATGTAACTTTCTCGGTGTTCTTTGCCGGTTAACTTTCACTGTTGCTTTTAAATTCCTAGTTTGGGCTACTAAAATAAAACAAAAACTGAATTTTCCACGCAAAAGAATTGAGGGGCTGCACCCCTCTCCCCCCACCCTCACCCCCACCCCCACCCCAGATCGCCGCCTGTTTTAAACAAGTTGCTTTTTTTACTTCTCATATTGGCGTTCTTGTTTGTTTGCGAAAGAAAAGAAGTTACATATATTACAAATATTCATGGAGGCCTTCATCAGTGACTTCATTTTGTTTTGCTTTACATATTAATAATTAAATTAGCGTGACTAAAAGTAGTATTTTTCATTATTCTTCATTTTCATTTGTTAATATTTGTAGAATACGCTTTTTTTTAATTACACCTTTTTTCTCTTAGGATTATAAATACGATGGAAACATTCCATAAATTCTGCCAGGAATAAGAGAAAACGTAGATATAGGTTTAAACCTTTCTAGAAAGTATCCTATTGTTATATATCTTTTGGTAAAATTTTTTATTTAGCATATCAATTTTATTCATTCTCTGCATTTGAAGAAAAAAAGAAATGAAACAAGCTAAAAAACAATTTTTTATTTGTCAGATCTGCATAAAGACTGCTCATTTTTCTATAAATGATACTAATCTTTATATGAAAAAAAAGATTAAAAGTATTACTTCAGACCTCACAAAATCTTATTCAGAATACGTATTTTTTTAAGTAATACATGAAAATAATAAAATTAGAAATGCTCTTGTCTCAGGAGAATTTCGTTAATAAATGGACTTCTAGCTTCGAGAAAAACTAAAATATATAATAGATTGTGAAAAAAGAGCTCGAAAGAAAAACTAAGCCTAAGGCACAAAAATGAATTACATTTAATAAACAGATCAATAGTAAAAATGTTATGGAAGAACTGAATTAAATGGGTATGAATAACACCAAAATCCGTTTTTTCTCGCTTACGATAAGGCTCAGAAGATTTCATTTTTTACGAATAAACAAGAAAACAGTGAAAGAAGTTTTACTCAGTGATATAGAACTTAGGGTTTGAAAGTTGAGTAAAGTTAGGAAAAAAATTATTTTCTTGCACAGAAAAAATTTAACCAAAAGAAGTTTTCTTTTTTTTTTTTGGGGAGGTCCTCTTTAGAGTTATTTATTTTTTAAACTAAATATCGATCACCCTTTTGCTACTGTATCACAGCTTTATTTGATATTATTTTTTTTTCCGTTATTTAAGACGTTGAGAGATTTTGTTAACGATAAAATAATAATAAAAAAATTGTCTTATCACAGCTTTATTTGATATTGTTTTCCTTTTATTTGAGACGTTGAGAGGAATTTTGAGTCCACGTCAAGAATAATAATAAAAAACAGTCTTTTGAAAATTATCGCATCAAATAGCAGGGATAAAATATGTTTTAATTATAATATTTATTAAAATATAATATTTATATAATATTTATTTAAAGTAAAATCTTGGAATAATCTTTCAGAAGAGACAAGGCAAGATTATTAGCTAACATTTCACACAATGAACAAATTCATATAAGAAATTAACTCCAACACTTTAGTTTTTTTTTCCGTTCAACAGTAAGTTTCACAAAGGAAAAATCACGAAAGGTTTTCTATTTCTTAATTTCTAGAAGCAAATACTCAGCGAAAGACAACACCATCTTTGCTTCAGTCAATAAGGGTTTTCACGGTCACAAATATTTACTGTAATTTATCGTGATGTCATCTCTTTTTCAGTGTTTTTTGCAAAATAGTAACTGTACCAGGAAAAGAAGGCCTATTGATTTAATTAAAATTAGACGGAGTCTTTTTTTCTAAATTGAAAAGCAATTATTATTCGCTTGCAAAACAAATTTATACTTGTTATTCTACACTAATGGGACTAGAAGAAATTCTGTTACTTTATTATACTCATACGTATGATTTAGCAGCAGGCCCAATACATGATATTTGGAATCGCGTTTTGAACCTGGAACCTCCTGCCTCAAAGTGAGACCTTACCGCAGGCCACCGCGGCCTTTAGGTGGCGCCACCTAGTAATATGAACTTAAAATAAGCCATTCTTATTCTTGCCCCGGCTCGCCATCTTGCCCTGATTTCCACTACCTCCTCGGCTCGTCTCTGAACGTAACAGAATAACATCAATAATTCATTTCAAGGCAGTGGCAGACTCAGGGGAGGTGCTCTGGGACTGCAACCCTCCTGAAGCGAATCCAGATTACTTGATCTTTTTTAAAATCCGCTATACTGTCTTATTATGCTTAATCTCCTTTTATTTAAAAAAAACGTGGCATTATGTTAATAATAAACAAAATTTGATGCAATTTCTGTGTATCTATATCATCATAATCAGAACTTTAAAATTTCAGTCAGATTATTTTCAGTTTGTAAACACCTAATATATGCATTTGATAATAGAAAATTTATGATAATTAATAGATTAAGAAAACTCTGTATTTATTTGCCCGCCGGCACAGCCTACGCAGAGGCTGTAAGGCACAAAAGAAAAGCTACCTTCATTCACTCCAGTAAAATTTGGAGAAGTTACGACGATACAAAATAATGTATAGTTCAGCCTCCACCTAGCTTGAATCCTGGATTCACACAGTGTTCATTACTTGCAAATAATAAGCTGCCCATTAGGGTGGATCCGAAAAGTATGGAAAAATATTTTTTTGGAAATTATTTTTTTGGCGGGGGGGGCGGAAAAGTTGCATCTTAATTATATTAGTTTATATAATTTTTTTATTAAATTCATTTATATCTTCCGGTACCCCAAGCGCATCAAAATAGCTAAAATTGAATTTTGTAATTTACAATTTCTTTTGGTTTTGTTTCAGAAATTATTTTTGGCATGGGGTGGAAAGTTGTAATCTTAGTATATTAGTTTACGTATATTTTTTTATTGAAATGTCGGTATATATCTTCCAGAACCCCAAGTGCCCCAAAATAGTTAAAATGACATTTTTTGGAAATTTATAAAATATTTTCAAAATTTTCTTTAGCGCCGAGGTAGAGTTTTGTTTTTCGGTATATTCGTTTACGACTTTTCTATTATTATTAGAATTCAGAACCATCTCCTATTGGCCCGAACCCCCCCCCCCCCCAAAAAAAAAAATTAAAAGTGTGAATTAATTAAAATATTTAAAATTTGCAGATTATTCAAGTATTAAGTATAAACTTATAAATAATTATAACTTTATAATAATACATGATGTATGAATTTAATAGTCAAAGCAATAAAATCACAAAACATAAAAATTAGACTTATTTTAGATTTTTTAATTCTATTAGTTTGAAGATTTATATATTTCTAAAAAGATGTAATCCTTTTTTTTGGGTATTATGTCTTGTCCTTTCTTGATTGTCAGTATCTCTATTCAATATGAAGCCGTGTCTCTTTTCTCCATATACACTTTTCGGCCTTCAGACACTAGGTAAGAAAACACATCTATCTACAGCTTGGAATTTTTTAGTTAGGATTATTTGACCTTTCCTCCGTCTAACTTTTTACTATGGCCTCAATTTCTTTAAATGGTTCATTCATCAAAAGTGTGGTTCAAGGTCAACTCGTTGCCAGTTACTCGAATTAAAATAATCTTTGTTTGAAGTCTATTTTTGGTACTTGAAAAATTCTTATTCGGATGATCCTCTGTTTTCATTTTCTAGCACAAATTAGTTTTCGTAGTGCTTTAAAGACCTTATATTCTCTCTGGTATCTGTGACATTGACAATAGCAAATTTTCAGTATGACAAAGAATTTATTTCGTTGAATAAAGAAATTAATTATACTATATTTCTTCATTGGGTTTAAATATCTAGAAGATGAGAATAAGTCTCCGAATAATACAGCATGTTCTGTTATGGAGGTTTGTTTTGACATGGAACTATACAGGTAGCATATACCTTCTTAGCCATATGTTGCAGAATAATAAAGATTTTTCAGAATGGCTTTTCTGTGACGACGCACAATCTTAAAATTTCTACTTGCAATTTATTGGCCGCAACGGGTGAGCAACTGCCATGCGCCTTGTACCAGGTCAGAATAGCATTCCAGCATTGATATCGCTAGGCAAATATCATATAGATATTGCTTATCATTTATAAAACCATTCTATCATATTGTAGCGCGCATTACTCACATATTAAAAAGAAAAGGGCTACGGGTAGCTCCTCGCAGGGTACGATTGCTTTTACCAATTGGTCGGTAATTCCTGGACAAGTTGTTGCACCATCCAAAATTTATTAGTAACATAATTATGTTTGTTTGAAATGAAACAGAATTCACCATTATGTGTGGTCTGTGAGGCCAGTTCCATCAAGCGAATAATACCTCCTTGTGCCCAGTATTAACATTTGTTCCATCGCATCCAACCTGTTAGCCCATTTAATTGCATATTATTTTGATAC
Source organism: Araneus ventricosus (assembly GCA_013235015.1). Classification (NCBI taxonomy): domain Eukaryota; kingdom Metazoa; phylum Arthropoda; class Arachnida; order Araneae; family Araneidae; genus Araneus; species Araneus ventricosus. The sequence goes on from BGPR01003986.1 coordinate 51,312, forward strand.
AAAAAAAATTGGTATTGCTTCTTTTGTGGCGATCTCCTCCTGTTGCGGCAATCAATATGTCCGATATAAACAGAGTTGGTTCGTTTACAGGTATAATGCTCTTTGTGGGTCTTTGGGAACCGTACTTTGTCCTTCTTAATTAGCACTTTTGACTCTTTTTCTCCCATGGAAATATAAATCCATTAAGGAGAACAAAGCACTGTTAACTTAGTAGGCTCTGCAGCATTTTTTAAAGCTTTGCGTTGTCTAAGAATTTTATTGCGAACGACATGCGCAGTCTTTCCTTCGTTTACAATTCCAATGTCTTGTAAAACAGCACTGATTAAATGAAGCAGCTCCTCTATCACAAAATTCCTCTGATCACATTCCTTGTACTAGGTAAAATCTACGATTTTATGATTGATATTCCAGTACATCCGTATCTGTATACAAGGACGAAGATATAGTGTTGAAGAGCTCAAGTAAGCTCCATTAATTGATCATAGACATCAAGTTTTAACCATTTTACGTTTGTCTTTTGTCTTCAACTGTTCCTTTTTCCTTTTTTCTCTTTTTTAGTCATAATTACGTCCACTTCTCCAACCAACAGCTCCTTTATAAATCTTTGATCTTTAAGCAATCAGCTCAGCATTAAATTTTCATGTCTTTTTTGGCATTACATGTAACGAAATTTGTACACTTCAAAATGTGATATCGAACAGACACGATATTTTTGTATGATATTTTCCAATTTTTTGTTGGTATTTTATCATTCCTTCGCCCCTATCTTCTTACGTTTCTCCCTACCGTCGATTTTCTTTAACACATTTTTTAATTTTTAATTCGAAATTTGCATAATCCATTTTTTCTTACAAATATTTAAGCGTCTTGGGGCACCAGGAAGATATTAAACAAAGTTGAAAAAAATTTTGCATGTATGTAGTACCTTAGGAACAACACTCTGTGCCGATTATTTTATCCACACTTTGAATTTTGATCCGCCCTACCCATGTCAGAAAAGTACAATATGGTAGTATAGGATTTAAAGTCAGATCTTTCAATTAAAGAAAAGCAATAATTCCGGTTAATATTGTAACGAAATTGTCTTGCGGGTGTACGTGAATGCAACCAATAAGCGATTTAAAAAATAAAGCTCTATTTTACAAATATTCCAGTGAAGCATTAGCACAAATATTAACACAGCTTTAGCAAAAATTCACAATAGAGAGTACCGATAAAATCTCAACACAGCGCTCAAGGTTTCTTGTTAGCAGCTCGCCGGCTTGCTTGCTGATCAAATTCAACTCACTCTTCTTGGCTTGAGAGCTTGCCTTTATACTTTTCAACGGAAGTGACTTTAAGTACGTAAAGAGTGACGTAATCTAGAAAGTTCATGAAACCGAGCAGAAATGATTGGAAAGTTCGAGAGGTCCTTCACCAAGAAATTCCCTTTGTCGCCAAAGTCGCCAAATTTGTCGCCAAGGATTTGCCAAAATTTATCCTTAAGTTGTCGCCAGATTAGCATCTCAGAACGACTTTGTAGCTTTGTAACAATATCAACAAGTATTGGCATTAAAAATCGCATGTCAAAAAATGTAATTAATAAGCTAATTTTGCTTGCATTCAAAACTATTTCAAACAGCAATTTCAATATCAGACAATTTAATTTCCTTTATAATTTTGATTTATTTCTTCTTAGAAACTCACATTGCTTGTTTCGAATTTCATTCAAAAAAGCTGAGCTCTAATATTTGATCATTTTAATATGATTGTCTAACAAAAAAATAAGTGAACATAATGGCCAAAATGGAATGAAAATGGCTAAATCAAATGTTTTCAAATATATACAAATTGCCCGAAGTTGTATGGTATTCAGATGAAATGAATCAACAAAACTTGAAAAATAAACATTTTTTCTTTTGGAGGGGTAGGGGTGTTATTTTAAAACAAAGTCGTTTGTCTCTACTCAGCTAATGACGATACATTTGAAACTTATTTCTACTTTTGATCGTTAAAATAGTGAACTTCTTCCGCTCTGGCCTGCAGAAATCGTTACTGCCTTGTTATCGAAATAAAGTTTGTTTTTATCCATTCGGTTAAAAAAAAAAAGATTCATCATCATACTCGCGTAACTTTGGATATTGCCTTCAATTCTAGTTTATACTGAAAGCGATAAAACATTTTCGTTGAATATTGATGACTTTCTGTTGTTGCATTTGTCTACCAGTTATAATGGAGTACAATTATTGAACTTCTATGAAGCAAACTGATACAAAATTCATAAGAAAAATAGATTATGCATTAATATTTTTTTTATTTTTTCTACCTGAAAACTAAACGGCTTTCGAGGTGAAAGCAAGAATTATTTTCCAATAAACAAATAAACAATGAAACAAATTCTTAATTATCGTGATTTTTCACTAAGATTGCAAATTGTTTCAACTGATATAGCGACAAAATGTGGGAAGTCATCTTGGTTTTTAAACACATAAACTGATGATTAATGAAAGTTTAAGAACATCTACCGTGATTTATAACAGAACAGCGCAATGCCATTTTTAAATAATGCAGGTTTCATGAGATAGGCAAGTAATAAACCAAAAAAAGCAACATGCACGGTTGTCCTTCTAAGCATATCAATGCCTAATTTCTAAACCGTTAAAAGATAGACATAGACTTCTAATCTGCAAAATGCTTGAATAGGTAAACAATTATATTTATGTTTATGGAGTCATAATGTGTTGCTGAAAAAGATTACGAAGTCAGTGTTATAAATCCCCGGTCCTTTTAGGTCATATTTAATAAAATATTTTTCGATACGCTAACATTTTAACTCCTCTGAATCCGGCTAAGGTAGAATTCCGCCTCAAAAAACTCGAAGTAATTTCGTTCACTAAAACAATAACCTTCCTTTCTTTACAGAGAATTCCAGGAGGGGACGACACCCAAGTTTGGGGAGACAATTGTCAACAAAGAAATGACCGCTTATTCTGCCCTTATAAAATTCATCAGGACGCCACTAAACAAATCCATGAGTCCTGGCCTCTCTCGAATAAGAGGCGATTTTAGGCAGGTATAGAGGCTCATAAGGTTAAACAAAAATTTCGACTCTTTGTGACCTAAATTGACTGGTTGACCTTTGAACAGCATCGCTTTGTTTTTAGAGGCATATTTTTGGATCCACAGGTAGGGAATGAGGTTGCATCTCAGTTGGCTCTCAGCGTCACATGGCTTAGCTTGCTTTTAAATAACTTAGAACGGTACTTACTAATCTGAAGGTTCGTTACTTATTTTATTTCATTCTAAAATGTATTCCATCATTCTCTGAGAAAGCATCAACATAATCTAATTGAAAGAATTTTAGATTTTCCATGATGGATGGCAGAAGACTTAAATAATAATAAGATCCGCTCAAGCACAGTGCTATGACATCATTTAGAAACAAGCCTCAAACTGCGAAGTGACCAATAAAGTACTTCCGACCTCTTCCTACGATCATCTCGAATGTGGTCATCTGATCGTGCAGGCCAAATGATTTAAGACTTTTAAGCCCCAGACCCACGATCAGGAAACTTTCAATCGAATTTCGTCTGCGGTGCGCGTTACTTCCCGCCATGAGGAACATTCCAGATTCGATGTCATTTCGAGGGCTGTAAGGCATCTGTGGTTTCGTGACTTTGGCATGGTAAAAGCTCTAACATCAGACGCGAGACTGAGCGACTGACGTTCACATTGGCCTGTTTGTATTTTGTCTCTGTTCTTAGCGTTCCTAAGTTTTAGGCAGGTTTCGAAAAGGTTACGCAGAGAATACCGAATTCGATTTGATGGGTTTATTTGATTTGAGGGGAAAACTTCATACGGATCCCGCAAAACTGTATGATATTACTGTTTGTTTCCCTGTTTGAATAATATTTGCATACATTTTAATGATCGATAACTACATTTTTTCATTATAATTTTTTTTATAATTGTATATTATGTAACAATTATTAATCAGGTATATTTAATTTACATCTTAATTGAAAAATCCATGAATTGATTCCAAATTTGCATGTGGTAAAATCAAATTAGTATTATCGAATAAAGGAAGCTGCAAATAACTTTTCTTTTCAAGATGCTTTCTTATTACTACTGAACACATCATCATTATTCTAAAGCCAACATTAAGTGGAGCATAAAGCTAAAGGGAATTATGTTCATCACTAAATACTGAATATGAAGTGAGGAATGCAAAAAACAATTTACATATTTAATATTAAATTTTCAAATCAATACTATCTATTACTCTTTTCATTGAAGAAAGCAAGTGTTATAGACATTTTTGTCTCGCCATTTTAGCCAGTTTTAAAAAAAGATTCTTGAGTCATGAATTCATGCTACAAAAGAAAAAATACTCAAACCATTTTTATCAGCATATTTTAGAATTGAAGATTAATAAGAAATCAAACTCATTCTGAGACTTTTTTCCAGATTATTTTGGTATACGTAAAGAATCAGATAGCTTTTTTTAAAATAATTCATTATGAGTTTAAAATACCTTTTCATACACTAAGATAATCATAAAACTTAAAAAATCTTGGAGATAGAATTATAATAGAGCGTGAACTGATTTTAATAAAAACGAGCAAATGGTCAAATACAAGCGCAAAACATCAATATGATGCTTTAAGAATTTATTCAATTAAAATTATACATTAATTCTAAACGGTGAATTATTTTTAAGTTTGATGAAATGCTGCATGTTTATTAAATACCTTGTAAAGCGATAAGAGACAGAAATTTATATAAATTTTATACTCATTGCATCGAAAGAAAGAAATGTCTTCGATCGCGTCAATGCTACAAGTACAAATGGAATGACTAGAAAAGTAGCAAAATTTTCGAGCCTTTCAAGCTAGAATGCGATGTTTAAACGTTTTTATTATTTTTTAAAGAGAGAAATTAAGAAAACACCTTTGTAATGCTTTTAAATTAAATCAAGAATTATGACTTGGCTCTGGCGGGGGGGGGTTGTAGCCTGACAGCCCCCATTGAGAGCATCGGTACTATTTTAATCATTGTATACATAAAAAAATATCTATTGTAGTTAGTTCAAATTTTTCGCCAAATTGCCGGTATGTGAAAGAAAATCTGGTGGTAGACGAGGGTTTTTGCCACCTATTTGCTAACTGTATAAAGAGATTAAGGTCGTTAAAGGAATTTTTTCGCCCTGGAATTTTTTTATTATTATTATTTTGAAGTATAAGTAACTTGTAAAGGAAGGGGGCATACTGTAAGTTCGCCCGAGCGACAAAAGCTGCAACTACGCCACTGTGTATATACTAAATGTATTGTTACGAAATGTATTGATCGAGATAAATATTGATACAAGATTAAACTTCTGATGAGTTCAGCAGGACTGTATACATTCTATAAAGGTGTCCTCAAATCTGGCATCATTAGATATGAATCTTTATCTACTGATTTTGTAAAATGATTCTTGAAATTTTTAACCATGAACTATGTGAATTCTTTGCTTTGGGAATATTTGGGACTTGAAGTTACTATGAATATACATTTTTTATAATAGTGTTATCTCTATTTGTCTTTACGGTTGTTGAGAACAGAGATCCAAATCACTTTGTACTATTTCTAGGATCCCATGCCTAGAAAATACAAACTTCATGGGAATTATGACAGTTTGAGCTTTTTGATTTTCCAATATTGGCACTTCAAAGAGTTTTGAATAAAATTCGGCAACTATGTCTTAATTTCAATTCCCACTTAATCATTGGTTCTTTATCATAAACTTCCTGTTTACCACATAAATAAAGATAATATCATGCTTTCAATTTCAGCAGAGAAACCACACCACGAAACACTCTCTTTCGGTCTTGTACAGTATTTGGTTATACCTAGATTACACTTTTGAATTGCCTTCAAAATTTATGGATTAAGCTTGCATTCATATAAGTAAACCATCTTGGATATTGATGGGATGTCTGAATTCCCAATAGCTTGACAAATGGGTAGGCAAAACGTTTTTCTCTGGCCAGCCTTTTTTAATAAAATTGATCAACTAAGCACACACTTCATTATCTTGTTGAGCTCCCAAAATTTCTGATAGTCTTTTTATCAGTTGCTGAAAAACCTGCAATAACCACTTGAATATAGGCTTTAATTTCTTCTATAAGCTCTTCGTTTTTCGTCCCGTCTATTGGACTTCTGGAAAAAGCAACAGCAATCGCCAAATCTTTCCTTGTAATATACTGGACCTGATACGAATATAGCATTTTCAATTTCATTCTCTGAAATCGAGGAGTTATGCCATCTCATGTTTTATGCATGAAAAGGAGAATTAATGGTTTGTGATCTGTTTCAATATTTACATTAAGGTCAACAATGTAGTGATAGAATTTTGCACATCCCCAGACTACTGCTATAGCTTCTTTCTCTATTTGAGCATGAACTGGTTCAGTTGCAGAAAGTGTCTGAAGCATAAGCAATTGAATATTTGGAGTTTTTGTCTTGTATTTGATGTATCATAGCTCCTATGCCATAAGATGGTGCGTTAGCACTCAAATAAACTGACTTCTTGTAACCATAGAAATCTGACGCTGGCGGGTTGCATCAATTTTTTTAAATTCCTTCAAATTCCTTTTCTTGATCAGGACCCCAAATCCAACTTATATGTTTTCAGCATTGCATACAGTGGTTCTGCTATGTAAAGCTTGATCAGGTATAAATTTTCTAAAGAAATTTACCATGCCAAGGAAAAGCTTGAGCTCTCTGATATTAGTTGGCTGTGGAATTTTCTTAATTGCTTCTGTTTTTTGGAATCGAGGATTTTTACCATCAGCAGAAATGACGTGTCCTAAAAACTGTTGAATTCTTCCTAAATAGACATTTTTGAGCATATAGAGACCATCCAGAATCTTGTAAACGGTGCTAAACATGATAGAGTTTTCATTATTATCCTATTCTGTCTCACCATACACCACAAATTTATTCATCAGCCCAACTACTCCATTCAGACCTTTGAGATATTCTCCTGTTCTTTTCTGAGAACTAATTCGAGATGGAAGTCGTTTAAATTTAAATCAACCAAATGGAGTGACAAACGTTGTTAATGCAGAAGACTATGGATGCAACATTATTAGTCAAAATCTACAGTTGGTGTCAATGATACTAAATATTTTAGCACTAGAATATTTGTGCCCATCTAAGACGGGCTTTCAGCTTGCCAACAATATCTCAGATCCGATTGTCACAGATTTATTAACGAAAGTTGTAGTGAAAAATCTCATTCAAATTGGCAGAGTGCTTAAAAAATAAAAAAAGCATGAGAAACAGAACTGATGAAACAATTGATACTAACTTCCAACTGATAACAGAATTCTTCTTAACGGAGTTCCGCATTGATGAATTAAATAAAAAAGAAAGTGAACGACCGATACTTCATAATTCAACAAAATGATCTCCGATAACTGAAAAAATAAATTGATTCCAGTATAACTTCTATTTGATATTAACGGAGATCCGTCTCGATGAAGCAACGTAAAATAAAAAAGGATAGAAACTGCTTAAACTGAGCTTAAAGCCTGTCAAATAGCAGTAACGTCCGCTGAATACTTTGAAGATCCTATGATTTAGCTAAAAGATTCGTTGTTTCTCAACACACAGAGAAAATAAGCAAACAAAAAAATGCTAAAAGATTATATTAGGAAAATAAACTAATTCTGGTATAACTCATATTCGATATTAAATCATCACAGAATCAAAACAGTATCCTGTGTGTATGCTAATTTGTAGATAGACTGTCTGCTCTGGATCTCCTTTGGCACGTAGCCACGCCCACATTCCTGAGTGTTATCGAAATTTCTGGCCTTTTGTAATATAGATTGTTTAATTCTGATAAAGTGTAATCCACCTATGACACTGGGTAAGTCTCGCGTTCGATATACTTATTCAGCCCTGAAAGATGAACATAGATATATCCTCTTGCTTTTTAGGCAAGAGGATATACAAATCTGTTCACCATTGCAACATACCACTCTGAAGCTTCTATAATTTCTTGTTTAACCCTTTCGACCCAACTTTTGCATGATTAAAATTTAACTGTGAAAAGTAGTTAAATTTAATGTTGGCAAAAATGTAAAAGTTGGATTTATTTACCTAATAGAGAATGAAGTCTAATCTCGGATATGCCCATTAGGGCCTGAAGGATTAATTATTTCATCCAGCTTCTTTTGAAGTGCAGCTTTCAAAGGAATAGGTACTCTTATAGGAACCAGGATTGCATAAGGTTTCACATTTTTCTTTAATTGTATTTTGTAAGGTTCCTCAAAAAGTTTGGAAATTCCAAATTTAGATCAAATACTGTTTTCATTTCATTTTCTATTGTAATTCATTTTAATTATTCACAGTTTGTGTAGTTCAAAAGTGATACATGTTAATTTGAAACTACATAAATATTTCTTTCGAAATGTTGCTTACCATATTGAAGCTTAGTCTCAAATCGTCCCAGAACCTTTTAATTTGTTTTCTATCTGTTCCAAAAATTTGCTTAATGGATGCATATAGTTTCTTCTTATTACTTATAACGAACTGATTTTATGAACTGTTGTTTGCGAATAATTCATCTCCCCCCCCCCGATTGTGGGGGACATGATATTCACCTGTCAGGCAGACTGTTATGCACCCGCGTTAGTGGTAGATTAGCAGTGTTTGGAATGTAACAGAGAAAATAAAGGACTGTCTCCATTACTAACTGATGTGTGTTAGGTACTGGATTGTATACAATCGTCCTATTTTTGGGACATTCGAAAATACAAGGAAAAATTATACCTTCTATATAATTTTTTGACAATGCTTTTTTACTGGCATAAAAGTATGGAATATTGCCTGAATAAATTTTTTTATCTGTTTTGTTTTTTTTTTGGAGCTTAAAACTTTAAAAACCTTGCGTGATGAAAGTGTGAAAACAAAATTCCTCGAAAATAACCATTTTCAAAATTTAATGAAAAAGTTCCAAATTTAATTTAAATTTGCGATAAAGACAAATATATAGTTAAAAGATTCTTGAATATAATAAATTGTCTTTATTTTGAATTCAAATATTCAAAAGAATTTATATAAAGGACACTTATATTTGGTGTCCTATTTTTAGGCCAACGAGAAACTATGGGTTAATGCACTAAACTAAGTATGCACATTTTTCTGTAATTTTTTTTATAATATGCAATGTGACAAATTAAAAAAAACTTATTATTGTCATTCGATCTGAGTCTATAGTTCCTTTAATTTTTTATGTTAAATAATATAATTTAATATTTAGGGTTCAGAGTTGCGTTGTGTGGAACTTTGATGAATGGCGTAATTTCGAAGTGTTCCCTCATGACGAGAACGGCTACAGAAACATCACATGCTTCCGAAAAAAACAAGAGACCATTCCAAGATGCATTTATCTTAGCTGCAACTTATGAAATGCCTTCTATAGAATCCTATACCACGAGATAGAAAATAATAATTATCTTGCGAATATTTTTGGCTCGTACAAAAGAAAATGTTATGATTATTTATGCAACACGTTGTTAAAGCATATCCCAGCAAACAAATTTAAAGGCATGTCTTTTAACTCGTTTCTCAAAATTTTGAAGAATCTTATTGCACTAAACTAAGTACACGCTTTTTTCTAGAAATGTTTAGAAAATAGGCAGTAAAATAAGTTTCAAAAAGAAGAAATAGTTTGACGATTTTTATTAGCCCTGAGTGAAAAATTGAATCGATTTTTTATGTTATTTAGATTTCGAAGTTGCACTGTGTGGACGTTGTTGAAGGGTGTAATTTCGAAGTTTCCACTAAGTCCTACAGAGTCACCTCATCGTTCCGAAGGAGAATGTGACAACCATAAGAAAGTGAGACCGTTCCGAGATACACTAATCTGGGCTGCAACATAGAAATATTTTGTATGGATTCCAGCAATACAAAATAGAAAATGAAAATTATCCAATAGAAGTGTTTAAAATTTTTCATTTACACTATATTTTTTGTTTATTAATATGCAATTGTGAATAATTGATATGCTTACACAAAAGAGAAATTTATTCTTATGATTCATTTTGTAAAGCATATTCCAGTAAATAATTTTAATTTTTTTTTATTCGTTCAAAGAAGAAACACAACGTGTCCACTATATACAACAAGGAAATTAGTTTTCAAGAAAATTTATAATTTCGTTATGGAAACTGAAAATAAATTAAAGTTCATGTTTGTGACTAATGAAGTAGAGTTTTTAAAAAGGCGTTTTATTATTTAAACTGTGGGGATGACATATACCTGTGATTTATGTGTTCATGCTTTTTCTCAGCAGCAAGATTTAAAGGCACATTTGCGGACGCATACGAAGGAAAAACCGTATGCATGTGGCATTGGTTATACAGCATTTGCTCGGAAGGAAAATTTAAAGGAACATTCACAGGCTCATGCAAAAGAGAAACCATTTGCATTTGAAATGTGTAATAAAGCATTATTAAAAGAATCGGATTTAAAAAGACATTTGCGGACGCATACTAAAGGACAACCGTATGCATGTGACGTGTGTAATAAAAGATTTTCCCAGAAGGGACGTTTAAAAGTACATTTACGGATGCATACGAAAGAGAAACCGTTTGCGTGCGACATGTGTGTAAAAGCATTTTCTGAAAAGTCGAAATTAAGAAGACATTTAATGATTCATACGAATGAGAAACCTTTTGCATGTGAAATGTGTAATAAAGCATTTTCTCGAAACTTTGATTTAAAGGCACATACTAAGGAAAAAAAATTTGCATGCGGCATGTGTGTTGAAGCATTTTCTGAAAGGTCGAGATTAAGAAGACATTTACGTACCCATACGAAAGAGAAACCGTTTGCATGCGACATGTGTGTTAAAAGATTTTCTGAGAAGCCCAAATTAAGAAGACATTTAATGGTTCATACTAAGGAGAAACCGTTTGCATGTGACATAAGTAATGAAGAATTTTCCTTAAAGCCGACTTTAAAATCACATTTACGTACCCATACGAACGAGAAACCGTTCGCGTGTGACTTCTGTAATAAGGCATTTTCTCACACCTCGAGTTTAAAATGCCATTTACGTAAACATACAAAAGAGAAATCCGTATGCATTTGACATTTGTAATAAAACATTTTCTCACCAGCCGACATTGAAAACACATTTACGGACGCATACGAAACAGAAACCGTTTACAAATGACGTATATAATTAAACATTTTCTCAGAAGTCTCATTTCTTTGAACAAATTTTTTATACCATCTTGCTAAATCATTATTTTGATCTTGCAATCTTTCGATCGCAATTGTGCAGTAACATAAATATTTTGTTACAAATACTAGTTGTGTACCAAAGAGGAATCCTTTGCATGTGACAAATGCAATAAAATGTTTTTCAATGGTGTATTTATAAGTACATTTGCTTACGCAAATGATTGAAAAACCGTTTGCATGCCACTTTTGAAGTAAAAATGTTATAATCCAGCAGTTTTAAAGGCCCATCTGCTGTCGCATATCATAGAGAATGAATAAACCAATACACCTGCGATGTTTAAATGAAGCCATTTTCAACAAGATTATTCTAACAGTTCACAAAAGCAGATCATTTATTGTCATAAGCTAAAGAGGAACAGTATGTCTGTGACCTATGTAATGTTAAGATTTTTTTTAATTAAATCCAATTATACAAAACATAAAACAATATAAAACTAGCTGATACCGCGCAATGCATCTGTTCTCTAGTATTTACTCTTGTCAGAATTTTAAAATTTATATATATGGTTTGACAATGGAAATCAATATCATTCAAAGAAAGCCAAAAAACTAATACAAACTCAAAGGGAGTCGAATTAAACAAGCAAGGAATCTATTCTAGTCCATTTTATCAAGGGCTAAGGAAATGGATTCAAAATATTTGGGAAATTTTTCTATAAGTAGCATTACGCCAAATATAGCTTTTCTTAGCCCGAAATTTCACAACAAAAGACAAAGGAGAAATGTACATCTAAAAAGCATTATTTTAAAAGAAAGGGGAAAACCAAACACAAACATAAAAGCGCTAATAAGATTGATTTAAAATTATTAGCCATCTGGCTGTTAATAATAACAATCATCATAAAAATAAACTCACCCCATGCCCAGAATATAGAAAAAAATATCCTCACGCTAACTTTTTGTTAAAATAAGTAATCAGCTATTTTTTGAAGAAACACTAGAACCATGGCGCCATCTATATTCGAAAAGATAAAACGGGAATTTTAGGGAATGGAACTATTTAGGTTTTGGTTTAACAATATACTGCGTTTAAAATAGTAAAATCTTAGTATGGATTTTAGCATCGCCTATTTAAAGCTGGACATACAAGATTACTCTACTCAACGCAAATTCGGTTGCACCGCTCCAAAAGCCGTTGCCTATCCAAAAGTCCATTGAGAATTGAACTGTTGCGGTCGAAAGTTTTGAATTTCAGTCTCTTATAAATTATCAAATCTCATATTAATTAATACAAATTTAAAATCTTCTGATTTCTCTAAAATACTTTCGTTTTGTCACAACCATGTGCTCAGTAGAATTTCACCAAGACAAGATTTAGCTGAATTTATAATTTAAACTAATGGCTATACGAATTTAGATTGTGATTAATGTATCAATTAATTTTAACTTTCAAAATTTGATGTGCCTTATTAATTTTTTATTTGATATTCGTTAGAAGTGTGATTCCATTTTCTGACTCTGTAAAATGTGAAGTGCTTGATGAGATTTGTTTTATATTATTATGGGACTCAGTGTGTGAGAATCGATATGTGAATATGTACCTTGTGTTGATATTAATATTTCATTTTTGTAATAAAGAAATCTTTTTAAGATTTGTTTATTTTGTCTTTTTTATGTGTACTTCAATTCATAAGCACTTTTTATACGTTTTGGTATTCATTACACTTATCTGCAAAAATTGTCTTTTGAAAATTGTTTTAGTAGAACAGATTTTTATAATAGTGCTGATATCAAAAATTAAATCCATTTTTTTAATATGTAAGATTTTCGCACAAAGCGATTTCATATTTGGGGGTGGGAATAACTGAATATATTTTGACTTTCTTATTTTTTATATCATCACTTCTTGAAACCAATGCCGTAATTTTTTTTCATAAAGGGGACAAACTTTGGGACCGAAGGCTTGTCCTTACCCCCCCCCCCACCCGTCATTTTCATGTCAAAATAAGCAAGCTACAGTCTTCCTACAAAATCTCAAATGGTTTTTTTTAAATGTATAGTTACCACAAATGTAGCAGAAGCAATCTGTTGAAATAACACATCCTTTGTAAGCCATTTCTCTCAACCGCAATACAAACTAAAAGTGAAAATCGCTTTTATTCAAAGCTAAGAATTATATACAAGTGTATGCAACTGAACTAAGAAAAACATAACGGTGGAGCAGGAAAAATGGCAGGAAGGAGAATGATGAAAGGGAGTAGTAGACATGCACTAGCAGGCTAGTGATCCAGTTTCAACTTTTCTCTGGCTTTACTCTTGTGTTTAACTGGCAGTTTACCGGTTTATGAGAAAATCTTAAATGAATAATAGTTTATTCTTTCTTAAGGAAGATTTATATAGAGCAAATTATTATTTAAAAACTATAAATATATATAATAAGATCCTACATATAATATAATCTTGCTCTTAAATATAAAAAAAATTGGTACACATTTAGAAATTTGATTAGTGATAATACTGTACGTGATTGAATTTTTTAATTATTTTCCCAGTAATTAGCATCCAAACAACTATAAAAAACTCTAATTATCTTTAAGGCAATTTTTTCATTAAAGACCTGTGTTACCTACACAGGATGACAGATACGGTAATGGTTAGTAATACGACGTATCAACAATAAACCTTAAGAGTACTTAAAATAAGTGTTCAAAGGGCTTTCCGTTTGAAGCGATACACGCTTCGCTTATTGTTATTCATACAACTGGCTTGTTGTGCTATTATAAATCCATTAAATCTGTATTGTACATTTTATCTGGCATAACATTTTCTTTTATTTAATACACTGACAGAGTCCCCTTTAGTGTCCAAACTTTGCATTTGTGACCCCATGTCCTGTTGTACTAACGACTTGTTTCTGCTTTCCTAACCTATCCTTCAAGTTTGTAAACGACCTTTTGAGACACCCTGTCGAAATTTCTAATGATAATACCTTACGTTATATGCGGACAGAGCTAAATTCCATAGAGTTCACAAAATGAAATCGCTTACTTCAGCAGCAAAATGCGTTCGCATGTGTCCACGCTTAACTTTTCATGTGAAAAAATAAAAATAAACTTTTAAAAATTTTTAAAAAACCGTGGTTTGAAAAGTATAAAATAATTTTCATTTTAAAATCGATGCCAAAATAGAAACAATATTAAATCTATTTAAAAAACCTTAATCAACAATAGAACCTTACAACTACACGTGGCTACCACGTAATCTTTCAATACGAGCTCATACAGGTACTTACGCGTTTAACCTCATCTTATACTTGTATCAAAAGCAGAACAAATATGAAATTCAGGGCTCTTAATTTTAAAATACTAGTTTATACTAATTAATATAAAATCTGATAAAAATAACTTATATTAAGAAATACACTTAAAAATAATAAAACTGTAACAACTTTCGTAAATTGCAAAAAAAAGAAAAGGTACGAACGAAGATCTGTAAGTAGTAAGCCTTTTTTACTGCAAAGTAGGCTTTTTTCATTACGTCAGTTAATTTTTGAATTATATACAAAAAAAACTATATAAATTTATAATAATATTCAAACCAGACCAAATGCGACTGATCTAGGAAGGTCATCTGCAAACTCGAGATGCACGATGAGATAAATTTATCCCACGTTTTCACAACTATAATAATTGATGAGCAAACTAACTTTTTGAAGGCTAATTTTGATTTTAATACATTCATTGAATATAAAGGATTTATTTTGCATCCAAAATTAATTCTGCGAATTATTTTGTTGAACTACAAATGAAAACGAATTTCATTATCAAAAAAGTCGTGAATTTAAACTAATTTTTAAGATATTCTTATTAATTTTCAATAGTACTGTAATTTTTTAAAAATATAGGAAACATTCGAATATCCATTTAAAAAATTTATGCAATAAAATAACAAAAACAAGTTTTTTTTTAAAGAATCTTAAAGAAGGTTGGATCTTCTATATTTTTACCTTTTGAGGGGCCATTGCCCAAAAAAAAATTCAAAAGGGTAAAAAAAAATTCCATGTAATCAAACGGGAAAAACTAATTAAATTAACTATTTGCTTTAAAAATATCTTTTTTTTTGTGGTTGCTAACTCACCTTATACTTCTTTTAAAAACAAAAAAAAGATATCGAATTCTGAATTTACTGTGCTTCATGATATACAATTTTAATAGATATGATGTAGATTAATAATTCGCATCAAAATGATCTCCACAGACATGACGAATGCTGCTTGCTGATAATTCCGGATTAAGATTCGGATCTCTCTTCATCGCTTTACACCCTTTTTGCGAATAACATAATTTTTTTGCACATCGATAAATTATTTACCGGGTGTCGTTACAGTTGTATTACTACATTTAGGAACAATACAATACAATATCTTGCCGATATTATTTTATCTGATGCGATAGTCGGAAAATATAGAAAGAAAGAGAATCTCTATGGACAGCGAACGGGAAGGAAGCGAGTCTCCCCTGTCAGGCAAGTGTAACGTCAGACCCGTTTCGCTCCAAAATGGATCGTTTTTCCTGCAAATTCTGAGCGGCGATCCTTGATTGCAAATTTTAAAAAAACAAAGCTGTCTAGAATTTTTTTTAATGTTATTGTTCGTTTCGAAGCATTTTAAATCGATTTAAAAAATAAAAAAAAATGCTGAAGTTCCCCATTGAGCTCAAAGATCTTTTGGGTGGTGTTTAATACGATTATATTTTTACTATTTTTTTTCTTCTCATATTAAAATATCTAATTTCCTTCCTCAATTTATCTTTTTTATTTAAATCCCGCATTCAATAAAACAGTCGCCAAATTTGTTTGTTTTTTATTTATCGCCAATTTTAATCATCACTGTGTGTGTTTGGTGCAGCATAGGCGTATTTGGTTCTTGCGCCATAATAACCCTAAACAATAACAATATATCCGTGTTCAAGGTTAAAAAATTAATTTCTCTCTTTGTTTTTACCTTTTCAATTTTTTTGGCACTTATTTCCTTAATTTTGAATTTTGCAATGTTCTGTTAAATCAATTGCTCGACACATTGAGGAAATCAAGGAAGTTTTACTCAGATTACATGCAAAATTTGTCTACCCTAATCCGACACAAATAATAATGTTTCTGACTCCTTCTTCCATTAAACATCATTAAGAACTCTACTGACCAGCAGCGTAGCTAAAGTGGGACGGAGGGGCGGCAAAATCGTACATGCAGAAAAACAATTTTATAACTATTTATAACAAGTATATAAGATCATCGGTACTTCTTATACTACTATAGCGTACATAAAAATATAACTTACGCAATTAATTCGGATTTTTTGCCTTTTGTCGGTAAATTGCTGATGTGTTGAAGACTGTAGGTGAACTTCCAATCTTTATGTAAAAATTGAAGGCGTTAAACGACAAATTACGTTACTAAAAAAATGTTTTTTTTTCTTTGATTTTTTTAGGTTTATGTACTCTAAGTAACTTGTAAAAGAAAGGCGGCTTGTTGTCAGTATGCCCTGGGCGGAAAAAGTTGCAGCTACGCCACTGCTACTGACATGAAAGAGTAAACATACTTTTCCTCTATAGACGTAAAGGCATATAACTTTTAGTGTATACTTTGCATGGAATATGTAACTGTTTCTTTCTCGAGAGCTAATTTACAGAAACCAAAAATATTTTATAGCAAACCACACAAATATTTAAATTAAAATTCATTCATAACAAAACTGAAGCAGCTTGGTTTGTTTTGTGATTTTTAAATGGAATAATATTCTTTGAATAGCAAGCATCATTCAAGCATTTGTTTTGAAATAACGCAAAGGATTTACATTTTTTCTGAAATAAAGCTGTAAAAAACAAAGAACAATGCATACAGTTCAGTTCTAAATAAAACGAGAAAAACCAATCAATAATTGCAATTTCGAAAAGAAAGCAATTTTTAAATAATTGATTTGTAAAGAGGATATTACCTAACAGACTGATAATTGAATTTTCCGCACTTATGTCATCTTTTAATTATAGCTAATTGCTTTTTTAATATTTCGAAGGATTCATTTTTTATTTCATTACAATTATATACTGAAATATATATTTTTCAAATTAAACAATAATTAGATTTTATCGAAAATGCAAGACATGTTAATTAGAATCTGGTAAATATGAAAAATGCTCCTGAAATTAATTCCCTTCCCTTCTCACAGTCCATTGTAGAGCTATTTCCTAAAATTAAACAAAAGAAAAAATAATGCCTTCCTTTAATAAATAATTTTTCAAAATTAACTCAGCAAACCGTAGAGAAACGAACTCACACAAATTGCTAAACAATTACCAATAACAAAATTTTCTTTTCCAGCAAAAGAAAAAGTAGCATCAAACCATCAATTTTCAATAACGGTGATAAAAATAAAGCCATAAATACTCAATTCGGCAAGCATTTGCACAGGCTTTTAACAAATTGTTCCTGCTGTCATAGGAGGTATTTGCACTCTTCCCATTGTGAAAATTGTGTTAATATGAGTGGTATCAACTTAATTGACAAAATAAGTGAAAATAAAAATGGAAAAATTAAGGGTCGTCCATGCAATTTCTGAATCTACTGGAATATCGTTTTCCAAAATCCGTCTAAGTCCATCCTTTGTGCGATAAAACCAAACCAAACTAAGTCCATTGACATAAAAGAAAACTGAAAATAAAAATTAAATAACATACTTTTATTAATGCACTAAAATGCAGAATGTAATTTTTTTTAATCAAAAATCAGGAGAACAAAGCAAATATTCATGAAACCTTGAGGAGCTGACAGATATATACTTTAAATAAATTGGAATTTCCACCACATTCAACAATATATTTTAATATTTCCTTCCACTGAATGAATATTACTATTCAAATGATGTCTGAAAAAAAGTTTAGAAACTAATTGTATATATATTCCATAAAATATCTGATTCTAAACATATAATCCGTAATTTGCCCATAATCTATAAGAGTTCAATGCGATTTAAACGAATGTATTTATTCAACTTTGATTATTTCTGTTTCATGGAATCGAAATTGGGCTATTTTTATGGGACCGACGAAATCATTTTTACAGAACATATTATTCTTCTTAGTATGTCGATTAGGTATGGGGAAAACTACCGGTTTTAACCGAAAACCGGTAGTTTTTTTTCGGTTATTTTTTTTTTTGTCCCGGTTATAACCAGTTATTTTTTTGAAATTCAAAAACCGGATCGGAAGATAGGCTCGATTTTAGGTTCGACTAGACTAAAATTTACTAAGTTATACAGCTTTGAATTTCATCATCTTAGGCCAATCACCGACAACCGCTTCCTCGAGGCGTCTGTTGGTGGGCGGATTACTGAAAGAGTCTTTATGAATAGATAAATATTGGCCAATGGATTTATTTCCTGTAAAAACATTATTAATAAAAAAGTTGTCTACAAACGGCGTTTGTTTTCTTATTTAAAAAAACCGAAAACCGGTTATTTCCAAAACCGGCTATTTTGAGCAGTTATAACCGCCAGGTTAAACCGGAGGTGAAAAAAAGCCTGAATTACCGAAAACCGGCTATTTTCGCAATAACCGATAAGCGTAAAATCTTGAGGTCAATCAATAGGAGAGAGTGAGAAAATTTGATGGAAGTACTTGCCAGGCGGCAGACTTTTATATGAAGCAAAAAAGCTATTTAATGTTTACAAAGAATAAAAAATGACTTCAAAAGAAAGCGTTATTGAATTGAATATCATTCGTCATAGAAGAAAAGGGAAACTTTCATTGCATCTTTCTAAGACAGTAAATCAATCATAATGTAACTGTGGTTAATATTGGAGACCACTTACTGTTCCTCTCAATAAATTCATTTTTCATTTAACAGATTGCTTTGAAAACACACTTTGCAAATAAAAAACAAACCAATGTATTCGCTAGTGAAAGACCTGCAAATAAAAAACAAACCAATGCATTCGCAAGTGAAAGACCTACGACTGGTCATTTTTCTTTCGAGTCATCTGGTACTGACAAGCACCATCGCAATGAAGCGTATAAATGTAATAATGAGAGTTTTTCGATGTAAAGGGAAATAGCAAATCAATCTGGCATCTAACGACGTGATTATTATGTGGCAATACATTGTGAATATGTAACAACTAGCAGAATACCCGGCGTCGCTCGGTCTTTATATAAAAGTATCAAAACGTCGTAGAAGAAAGGAAACGATGAGTATTATGATCTATTTTTGTTTTTGACAAGTAAAAATAGTTCCCGCTATAATGGAATAACTGAACTAAATCAATAATTGTTCCTGATATAATTGACTACCCTAAATTCCTCGTTTTACAGAAAATTTTCGAAATTTGTTTTATTTGTTTATTTTGTAGTCCATACATTTAGGTATCTAAAAATGCTTTATTTTTGTTTCTGCTATAATTACAAGTAAAGTTATAGCATAAATAATAACCGGAAGTGACAATTCTGATACCGGAAGTGGCAATTAAAAGAGCCTTAAAAATACAAACAATTAGTTTGAACAACTATATTTAAATTCTCAAGCAATATATTGTCTAAAAACATAGATTTAAGCTTCCATTTCTTATTTTCATTGTTTTATTGGTTTTTTGCGACGCTTTTTTAAAAAAATACAACACAACAGTAATTACAACAATAAAAATTACTTTTTGGCGCTCAAATTGCTGTTTTATAATTTAATTCCATTTATTTTGAACTGTTACCTGTTCTCATGTGTTTTGAAATGTAAATTTATCCATAGATGCTTAAAAATTACATGAAAATTGACAAAAAGCTAATTCAGATATCGAGACGCCACTAACTATCTACTATACAAAATTATTCAGAAAAAATCTGAAAAGCTGAAAGAACACAAAAGTCGTTTAAAATAAAGTAAAAGAGGGTTTGACTTGTAAATATGGCGAGTTTTAAGATTCTAAGATGTGTACAAAATTTTTTGTACTCTATGAAAATATTTAAAAGCGTTTTCTGAGAAATTGGAATTTTCGATATTTTTCTACGCGGCAAACATAATTTTGGAAAATGTTTTTAAGATATTAAAATGAAATTTGGCCAAAATGTTTTATTTGTTTCTAGCTATGTTATGAACTAGAATCTAAGCTCTCTGCCTATATTTATTTATTTTATTGACTTTTTAGTGAGAAAAATCGATGATTTTTTTTAAAAAATTAGAGTTTGTTCGCAAAGTTTGGAATATCTCCAACACCTTTAGAGGTATTAAAAATATCCTAGTTCATAACATAGATAAGCATGTTAGCTATATACTGTGCAAATATTAATGAAATATATTCAATACAATTTCTTATAGGAGGTTTGGCGTAAGTGCAAATTTTCACTAAAATTTTGCTAAAAATTGCCTATAATTTGAAAGTGAATGAAATTTCCAATGAAATTGCATTGGAATTCTCAGTTTTATAACTCATTTTAATTAAAAACATGAATGTTTCATTAAAAATTTAAAAATTTGAAAAAAAGTGCTCCGAAGGTAGTCACATACCTTTGGTCTATTTTTAATTTTCAAAGTGTTCTTTCTGAATTCTGTTAATGTGTTGTGGCAACATTTCCTCGTCTATATTCTAGTTCGTGATGCAATTAATTTCCGTATATTTGTGTATACAATTAATTTTGAAAAATTAATTAAAATCAGAGAAAAAACTGTAATGAAATGAAATTAATGTCACTGAAAGACTAATTTTTAAAAATTTAAGATGATGTAAAATTAGTTTTTTCAGATAATATTTTCGGGAAGTATCATGGAGAAACGCCAAAATATTACTTAACTTTTAATTATCTGAAATTTCAATTAACTTTTGGACTGATCTCATTTACTAATTTACTTCGATCATCTGATTTACTTCATGTTAACTGAAACCTTTCTTGATTTATTACGTTTCTGAGGGGGAAAATTCAGGAATGTTTTTCATTCGTCTTTCTCATATGCTTTCGCAGAATAATGACACTTAAAACGTGTAGTAATACTAACTAATTACAATTATTACAGTTACTATTTTACTATTACAGTTACAATTCTAATGATCCTAGTGTTACAAAACAATATCAGATCAGTAGAATTTCTAAAAAGATTGTAGATGAAAAATTTAACATGAAAATTATTATTTTAATATATCTCACTTAGCCAAATGTGTCCATTTTTGTTCATATGTTCTTTTCAAACATCAAATGCAAAATTAGGAAAACAGATTAATCTTGATTGCTTTTTACTTTCTCTTATAAAAAGTATACAAAGAGAAAGTATTGCAATCATCAAAAAATTTGAACTCGAGATTTTGATGAATCTCCACTTTTAGACCTCCCTGAGTCCTAAAAACACAATTTTATAACTATGTCCGTCTATGAACACGATAACTCGAAAACTATTAGAGCGATGGAATTTGGTGTGTGATCTTTACACGTAATTTGTAGGTTTCTATCAAAGTTTGGGCAAAATCCGTCTGAGGGAAGTCTGTCTATCTGTCTGCCTGCGTTCATGTGAACACGATAACTCAAAAACTTAAATAGCTAGATAGATAAAATTTGGTACACAGTTTTATCATCAAGATGTAGGTCCTTATCAAATTTTGGACCAAATCCGTCAAAGGGTTGACAGTCTGTCGGTCTGTATAATCGCATACTCGTTAACACGACAACTTCTAAACCCTATGACTTAGATAAATGAAAATTGGTGAGGTCTGTTAACATTAATCTTAGATCCGTGCCCAATTTTCGTCCCAAGCGGTTGGAAAAAATTCTTTCAAATTACATATTCGGTTTCTTCGCCATTTTACGATGCAAAACCAGCGGGAGTGGTCTCCCCTAAACTTTCTCGTATACTTCCCAAAAAGGTGTCATTTTCCCTCTAACTAGAGATTGCAGACGTGCCGTATACTATTTGTCCCGTTTGCTTCCTAACCTCTAAGTCATTATAATTTTAAAATGGCCTGCGCCCATTTTTATGATTATGTGTAAAAGGAAAATGATAACAATTAAAAAAATTACGTAAGTTCTCAATTTTTGCGCGCGCTGAGGTACAAAACTTTATTTAAAGTTTTTGAGAACGAAATCTTACTACATTTATCAAGCAAGATTTATCCATACCTTCCATCTGGAGAATGTCAGAACGAAGTTAAGGTTAAGAGGGTTGCCATAATTTCCGAAGCTACAATTTCCTTCGCCAACGTCAAATGCCAACTATACTAACTTGAGTAAAATAAGCGAAACGCTAGCCAACACACAGTCGCAATGTGCATTTTGAACCAAATATGCAATTTGGACACCTTTTTTCAACGGATTGAAACGATAATTGAGCGCAGATCTATAACTAATATTAGCAAACGTCATACAATTTTTATTTGTCTAAGCCAATGTGTTTAGGAGATATAATTTTTACAAGTATGCGATTATACAGACCGACAGACAGTCAACCCTTTGACGGATTTGGCCCAAAGTTTTATACGGACCTACATTCATGATGATAAAACTGTGTACCAAATTTTATTCATCTAGCTATTCAAGTTTTCGAGTTATAGTGTTCACATGACCGCGGACAGATAGACAGACAGACTTCCCGTGGACGGATCTTGTCCAAAATTTGATAGAAACTTATAAATTATGTTTAAAGACCACATACCAAATTTCATCCCCGTAGCTCTAATAGTTTTCGAGTAATCGTGTTCACAGGCACACAGACATAATTCCAAAATTGTGTTTTTCGGATTGAGGGAGGTCTAAAACGTGGAGATTCCTCAAAATCTCGAGTTCGAATTTTTTGACGATTACAATACTATCTCTTTGTATACTTCGTATACAAGAAAGTAAAAAGGGCGAACGATTCACGCGTTTTCCCCACCAGTGGTAGAGAATCGTCTATGTTACTGCCGCTCTGTGTATTTTTTCTCCACCCGCGTTTGGACGAATTCGAGAAAGTTTTGGGGAGACCACTTCCGCTGGTTACACTGGTTGATAGGTGCGTACGCAAACAAATTTCAATTCGATGATCGTCATTCTTTCATAGATTTCACAGTAGGGTGGGCTTTCAAAATGTTCAAATGGATGCCCACAACATAATGATGAACTTCAGTCACAAGTTTAGTACAGTAAAACCTCTTTAAGCGGTCATCCCTGCTTGGCGGTTCCCTCTCTCAATTGCTACTTTTGTTCAGCACGGAATTTTTGGCCCAAAGACATAATGTTAAAATTACCTCCATCAAGGGACACTCAAACCCCTCTGACCGGTCGGGTTGGTCGCCCGTTCAACTGTAATGCAATATATTTCTTTCGTCTCTCTGTCTTTGAACCTTTTATTAAGAGAAAAAGGAGGAAAGAAAGAACAAAAAAATTCATACATTAAGATCGGAACTAATCATTTCTTTCGCATTATGAAGAAAAAAGTGAACTTCGGCCTCTATCAGAGTTGGGCATTCAAGTGTTTATCTGTGCCTTTCAAGCGCTGATTCGAACTCTGACATAGAAGCTGCTGATATGGGATGCGACCATCAACAAATGAAATTTTCGGATGAACAGAATTCAAGAATAATAAGATTATAATGTTGACCAATCCTCAACAATTACCGACGAAACAATTATTATTTATTTTTCCAATTAAAGAAAACACAAAATTGAAAAAGGTTACCTCCAAAAAGCTAAAAAATCCAGTGAAACACAAATTTCATCTTTTTTCGAAAAGAAGTTGAAACTTTCGAATAAAGTACTTTTTTCTTTAAATGATTCTTAAAATTCACTATCTCAGAAATAACGAATTAGGTATAGCTTACATAAATACAGAGAGGTCATAAATTATTGGACCCATTTAAAAAATTAATTTAAAAAACTAATAATGTTACAACTACGGTTTTTAAAAAATTGAGATTGAATTTTAAAAAGATTTTTTTTCAAATACAGTCAAACCCCGTTAACACGAAATCGGCGGACCACCAAAATTTTTCGTGTTAACCGTTAAAATAGCGGCGCCATCTAAACTGCAATTACCAAACTATTAAATAAAAAATAAAATATTACAGCTTTTAGAAATCTGAAAATAATAAAAGTTTTAAGCTTAGAGAAGAAATAAACATATTGTATGTACGATATCAAATAATAAATTTATTTACCTGCTATTCAAGATTTAAAAAAGTCAGTTGTTGTCTTTTTTTTTTATTTTTTAAGGTGACATTTCTAACATGACGCTGAGAACTTTTGTAAAAGAACGGATTTTGACTTTCAAAGAATATTTTCTTTTCGTCCTAACCGATATTTTGCGTTTTCGTGTTAAAGAAATGAATTAACACTACTCCCCAGACTTGATTGACGGGGTCCGATATTTATTTCGTGATAAGCGATTTAGTGTTAACGGGGTTTGACTGTAGGTAACGCACCGTTCCAGAGGTCTAGGTAGTCGTAAATTATTCAACATCTCCCATTTTTGAGAGCCAGTATCTGTGAAACTATTAAAGCTAGAAAAAAATAAAAGCATGAGTTTGTAGGGAATTTTACGCTCTTTAATTTGTTAAATCAATTGTAAGTCGAAAACTGAATAGTTTTCGAGATATTCAAATAAAACTAGAAAAGGAAATCGGAGAACACTCATCGGCTTCTGCTGATCGGTAGCCATTGCGTATGGAAACCTCTTGCTGTAGCAAATTTAGAACGGCATAATGACACAGTTGTAACATTATTAGTTTTTTTATTAACTTTTGAAATGGGTCCAATAATTTATGACCGCCCTGTATTTTTTACCCTAACATGAAACCCCTTTAGAGCGGCCAACTTTCCCTGGAACGGAAGGTGGACGCTACAGAGAGGTTTTTCTGGGATTATGAAATTCAGATTGGTTCATGTAGGCTCAGGATAACATGGAATTTTCTTCTAACAATTTTATTTTTTCAAGTTAGCTTTTCACCTTTGTAAAAGATCAAAATGTTTTGCCCAATGGCGAATCTAGGATTCCGGTCGGGGGGGGGGGGGGGGGGG
>BGPR01003986.1:91552-104960 GCA_013235015.1 Araneus ventricosus
TGCTGTTTCTTATCTATACTTTTCTTTCTTTTTTAATTTTAATTTTTGTTTAGTATATCTATTATTCATAAAATTAGATTTCTTTTTTTTTTACCTCACCTAATGCTCAAAGTATATTCTATACATATTTATATTATATAGAGAAATCATATTTCACAGCAGTGCCTGTATTTTGTCTGAATAGAGTTAATTGAAAAATAAATACCCAGGTAAATACCCATTTTGGGTATTTGCCCGGGTAAATACCCTGAGTATTTACCCTTAAAAATAAATACCTGGGTATTTTACATCACTGTACAGCAACGATAGCACACAAAAGTGATTTTAATATCTTGTAACGCGTGTGTGTATATTTAAAAATCACTCTTAATTATACAGCAACGATAGCACACAAAAGTGATTTTAATATCTTGCAACGCGTGTGTGTATAGTAAATACAGTCAGTGACTAAAATAATGAAAAGTATTTTTTAAAAATATACTTAAAAATATTTTTAAAAACTTATTAAAATTGGAGAAAAAAATTGAACTGAAATAAAATTTGTACCACTGAAATGCTTTTTTTTACATTTTAAAGTGGTGTAAAAATGATTTTTATGCAACTCCGAAGTTATTGAGGAAAAACTTCAAAATTTCGATTAATATTTAATTAGAAATCTAACTAAAAATTTTTCCGTGAACCCTCAATAACCAAGAAGTAACCACCTACCCAAATTGGTAACTGTATGTCCAAAGGTTTGCCTTGTAGATCGTTATGAGCGACTTTTGCATTAAGCAATTATAAATACATTTACTCGTAAATGCATTCGCTGATACAGTCAGTTATCTATCATCTATATTCCTGACTGTGGAGAATTTTAGAAACTTTCATACCTCCTTACGTCCTCCTAATGTTCTCTCAATCTGATACAAATGACCTACAAGCGTTATGCGTACACAGAATGCCTCTAGATGCATTCTTTCTTAATAGATTGACTCTATTCCTCGTAAATAATGACTCAGTCACGTCGAAATGCATTTAAGATTAAACTGAGGCGGGTGGGAGGACGGCTTCATTTGGCCGGACGCCATTGCTCTCTCTTAAATAGTTGTGTAATGTTTCTTTTGTTTTCCTCCGAAATAACAAGCACAGTTCATTGCATTTACATAATGAAAGTACAATGATAAATGAAGACTTTGCGAGGTAGAATTTTTTTGAAAAGCTTAAAATCAGGGGCAGAAAATCAAAATTAATAGAAATATCACAGTGACATTATAAAAAAAAATAAAAAAAAAAAGGGGGGGAGGAGAATGGATGAAGAATAAGGAAAAGCACTGAATTTTGTACATGTCAAAAATAATGTTTTGGTATGTTCATAACAAAACTAATAGCCACAAATGAAACAACAGCAACAACAAAAAAGCACGAACTTCATGAAAACTCAGCAGAAAAGTTTTCTTAATGGTTCCCTATAGAAATTTCTTTACCATTTTGTCTCTGGGACGCGAAAGGAATTTTCGATTTCCTTCGATGAATAACACTCAAACGCGAACTATTTTTGACGGGATCTCTTTTCAAATATTTGAAGAAAGCCCTGCAGAAACTTAGCTTGATACATGATACCCAGCGCAAACAAAGTTGCTTATGTTTTCTTCCCCGCGACCAAAGTCAATCTCGGAATGCAAAAAGAATTTTAATAAAGCGAAAAAGAGAAGAAGTTGAAGTTGGGAAAAGAGCGAATGTTTCCGAAGTGTTGATCTCGGAACAACTAAAGAATGGCGGCTTTTTTTCTTTTTAGTGGTATTGTTGAAGGAATTCACAGCCAAACTGTTTTCTTTCTTCTTTCTTGTATCGAGATAATCTCTCGCTTTGGTTCCTGATATTCCCCCTCAAGCTGTTTAAGTGACAACGGAAGAATGTGTAAAACAAATTCGAGCGAGGATTACTTTTAAGAACTTCTAGAAATGGGAAGGGAGCGCGGTGGAATTAAAGACAGATTTTGTCTTCGAGATAGGAGGGTTGTGGGCTCCAGACTAGGGATGGGCGATGGCCAGATTTTAGCATCGCCATATATCGTCTAAGATAAATCGATATTTCTAGATATATCGATATTTATTATTCATTTTTACTTTCTCGTATACGAAGTATACAAAGAGGAAGTATTGTAATCGTCAAAAAATTCGAACTCGAGATTTTGACGAATCTCCACGTTTTAGACCTCCCTGAGTCCAACAAGCAATTTTGGAATTATGTCTGTCTGTCTGTCTGTGAACACGATAACTCGAAAACTATTAGAGCTACAGGGATGAAATTTGGTATGTGATCTTGAAACACATTTTGTAGGTTTCTATCAAAGTTTGAACAAAATCCGTCCACGGGAAGTCTGTCTGTCCGTGTTCATGTGAACACGATAACTCAAAAACTTAACCAGCTCGATGGATAAAATTTAGTAGACAGTTTTATTATCAGGAATGTAGGTTTGTGTCAAATTTCGGACCAAATCCGTCGAAGGGCTGATGGTCTGTCTGTCTGTATAATCGCATAATTTTGAATGCAATAACTTCTTTAAAAAATTACTTTGATAAATGAAATTTGGTATGTGGTCTTCTTACCTTAATGGTAGATTTGTGTCCAATTTGTGTGTCAATCGGTTAAAAAAAGGCATTCAAATTGCAAATTTCGTTTTCTTTATCTTACACCCAGCCCTATTGGTAATCACGCCGGCTTCTAATTCCACTTACGCGTTGGACGACCTTCGGAAATCGTGGTATGACATTTGGCTTATTTTTTTTCTCCACTGCGTTAGGGGTTCCTGTTCGTTTCACTGCCTTTTAGCTTATTTTTTTTCTCTACATGTGTTAGGAGTATGCGAGAAAGTTTTGGGGAGACCACTCCCGCTGGTTTGAGATATCAAATTGTAAATCGTCTCTCTTCACAGAATACTTAATCAGAATTCATCAAAATATAGGAATTTTCTTTTTATCTTACTTAATTTATGTTTGATATAATAAAAATATTCGAGATTTTCCCTCCAATAAAATAATAAAAAATAATAGTGTTAAAATCTCTTTAACAAAGTGTTACAATAGCATTTCACTTAAGGCACGTATATATATTAGTACTTCACATATATATTTATATATCATGAAAAAAAAAATGAAATGGAATTTATTTACATGATTCAAAGTTATTCGATGATAAATACAAGAATGAAATCTTAGATTAAATTTTCACAATGACCAATATTATAGCAAAAAAGACCCTTTTATTTTCTCAAATAATCTTATAAGTTTAATATTCAACATAAATTTTGTAGACTTGTCAGTTTAAATGCTTGATATAAGATGATTAACGGAAATTTACAATAAGGTACTAATATCCATTCCATCTATCCCATTGCCATTATATCATTGCATATAGTAGCATTTGGGAATGGAGTCATTAACACCTAATCAATCATCGTAGATCTTCGACAAGTCGGATTAGGTAGTGATTAGAGTAGGTTTACTAGAATTGGCTGTTGCAAATAATATTTAGCAAGTGGGCCGAAAGATGTAAAGTTTGATTATCTGGACATAAAGATTATGGGTATTTCAGAGTCTTATAAACATTGTGTAGTCGCAAATTAAGAAGTGCCAGAACGCTCTAAACTGGGTGATAAAAAT
The DNA here is from genome assembly GCA_013235015.1 of Araneus ventricosus. Classification (NCBI taxonomy): domain Eukaryota; kingdom Metazoa; phylum Arthropoda; class Arachnida; order Araneae; family Araneidae; genus Araneus; species Araneus ventricosus. The sequence goes on from BGPR01003986.1 coordinate 95,197, forward strand.
CGCATTGTTTTTAAGAAAATTTTTGCAACTTTTTCTTATTTATTTTCGCAAAAAAAAGCAGCACCGAAACAGCATTCTGGCTCCTGTGCTTATATAAATCTGAAAGAAGTGTTGTCGAATTAGTTAACAAAACAATGAGCAAAAGGCATTAGAGTTCTGTATTTACATAGATATTTCTTTAATTTTTATGAAAATGTACCGAAATAAAATCTAAATCACTTTGCTGATTTGAATAAGAGATTGATTAAAGAAATGAATTAAAAGGAAAATATCACCAAAACTGACGAAATTAAATACCTATCGATTACAGAAAGTTGTTACATTTCAGTAAAGTAAAAAATTGATAGTTATCTAAAAAAAAGTTAAAAAAATTATTGGTAGAAATTTTTTTATTTGTATCAACATAGGTATATTATATATGTGAGAAAAAATATCATTTCCATGATTTTCCTCGTACATTTTTGTTTAAGCTCATTACACAACAGAACATATCTCTAATAAAACACATAATATAGAAGTAATTCAAATCTATCCACATTTTATCCAACAGCAATCAAATTTCGCCAATTCTAATTTTTAGTAATAGATTTTCTATCTATATCTGTTTGCAATTTATAAATTTCAATTTCTTAATTCAAAATTTATTATGTATTATTTCTTCACTAAATTTAGTAGTTCAAACTTTCATAAACATTTATATTTTTCAGTAGGATAGAGAAATCGACTTTTGACAGAAACATTTTTTGAATCCTAGTATATTAAATAAATAAGTTTCTATATCATTTTTTTTTAAATTTTAGAAATTATTCGAGTAGTCACATGTTGTTTTTCATGTAATATTTTGGTTTATCATGATTTTTATCTAATGGATTAGAAAAAAAGTCCAGCTAGTACTTTTGCTTCAATATAAGTATCATTAAATATATATATATATATATATGTATTTTGAAATAATCATATTTTTGGAATTCACATAGATTTTAGTATATCACTACATAGGTAGATGGCGCCACTATTGTTTAGAATAAGATTGCATCATTTAATTTTATGATTGCATCATATAATTTTAAGTATATTCTCATACTAAAATAAGTTACTATAATGAGTCTAAACATTAAATTTATGGTTTAATTTATTAATGATGTTCTAGTAAAGTATATATAACCTAATTTAGTTATAATATTTTCACTATAAATGCAGAACTATATTTCGTATATAGCTCTTGGCATTATCATTGCTAAGACTTTGAATTGGTAAGCATTTAGTTATACTTTCTCGTTCTTATCTTGAAATATTTTGGAGATTTACTCGTATACTTTTTGCTTTTTCCAACAATTGGCTTTCGCAGAAGGTTGGCGCCTTTAAAATTCGAATTTAATGCGACATAATCGATTCCTAAGATCGATTGGCATTTGATTGTTGGAATTCTAATTCTGGGTTATCTCTTTCATAATAATAGTTTATAATCTAATTATCTTTCTGTATTTCATTGTATGATTATTAATAAGATAACATTATTTGATATTTAATTTTAATTATTGGTTTAAGAGGTGTATATACTGAAAATGTTATTTGAGTTTTATTTGTTTGTAATATATATATATATATATATATATATATTGTTAAAAGTAAACATTTTCATATAACTTTTTTTATGTATGTTTAATGTGCATTGAAATGCCAAATTCAGGAACACGAATCAATATGATAGCTTACTATTATTACACATACACATAAAATGATAATTCCATGCTTTCACGGTAATCTTGTTCAAAGATGGTGGGTCTTTATAATTCTATAAATGAATAATATCAATAAGAATAAATTTATTATTTAAAAGTGATATTGCGGATTTGTCATATTTTGACACTAAAGCGAAGAGACCCATCGCTATAATATGCAAAACTATTCAAATTTTCCTTCTGTTCAAATGTTTCCAAACTTGTAAATGCAATTTTTCCAACACAAATACTATTACTCACCATATAGTTTATGATTTTTTTAATTGTTTTGGGTACTCTGTTTTGTAATGTCAGCAAAGTGGAAACCGCACTCAATGACGTTGAATGAAACAGAATATTGTCTAAAATTCTTAGTTTTACCATCTAATAGAGACTAGGCTTTTGAAGTAAGGCAAAAGCAAGCCCGGATGGCTGCTAGAAAATTACAACTATTCATTATTTAGCTTCCCTTTTGGTGGGTGTCAGTAACTAATTTTGATGCGTTGCGTAATCGTCGGAGCAAACCACACTCTCATAATGCTGAAAATACCCCAGGTGTATCCAAAATCAGAACTTCAAAAATAAAGTAACAATTATAAAAAGTAAGCATTAATAAAACCTTAATATAAAACACAAAAAAGCAAATTAGAACGAAAAATACAATTAGAATGAAAGCAAAATGGAAGAAAATTGGAAAAGAGCCAAAATGGCGATTCTTCCTCAGAGGCCACACGCCATTGTAGCTATAAAGCAGGACAAACATTTTCTGAATAAAGGAATGATCATTAGTCAAAATTATTCCTTTATGTGGCCTGAATTTTTGTCCAACCTCTGAAAATAGGATAAAAGGAAAAAAAACATAACAGATACCTGTACAACAGAATCAATAATGAGACAGAAACAAAAAGCAAAAAGTCAATATCTTTCAAAACAGACGCTCGAAACAAGTAAAGCCCAATAACATCAAGAAGCAAGCCCCTAGCTCCATCTATGTAGAAGAATTCGAACTATTCTCCAGAAGAATAGAAATTCTTAAAACTGTTTTTTTTAAATTTATTAACTTTTGGGAAATAACCAGGATATCCGTTATCTTTTAATATATTTTTAAAATTATCTAAAGCCATGTTTGTAACAATATGGTGTATCCATATTGTTACAAACATGGAAAGTCGCTTTTCAGCAATGTGAGTCTTTTGATTGGGAAGAGAGTCTTATAGGGGTAAATATGATATGACCGACAACAGCCACGTCTGGACGCCTGACCTTGGCGACAAATAGATGATTCCAGAAAATGCAACCCTTTTCTGGATATTTCTATTAGGAAAGGGAATACGCGTGAATATACAAGAAAACTCCTTGTGACGTCAAGGCCTGTCGGAGAGAATATATAAGGATAGCGCCTGTATCAGAGGGAGCAGCGTTGATCCATTGGGAACGACTTGAGAGCTTCGTCCGCACTGCGAGCTAGGAACTATTGAAAGTGCAGTTATTATTGTTACTAGTTATTTGCAGACTGTTTGTGTTGTTAGTTAACAAAGTGCTGAACTTTTATTACTTGTGAATTGTTGTCTGCTTACATTGGTAATCTGTGCGAGAACTATTGCTTCCTGTACCTGTGCTACGTGTTTTCCTGCATATTTGTAAATAAACCTTCCATTCTCCATTATCCTGCGTGTTGGACTGTTTGCACCATACACCCACAGTAAAACTTTCGTAAGAATATATAAAATAAAAAAAAATTAAAAGGTATATATGCTGATAAAATTGAACATAATCAAACACACTCACATCATTGTTTTTCGGAATGTTTTACATTAAAATGCCAAATTAAACGAATCTATATTCATAAAAGGCAATGTTTGCGTGTGTGCGATGTTCAGACGAATCTATCGCACTTACAGCCATGAAATTTGGCATACAGGTAGTCTTAATGGTGACTCAACGCATCTGGAAGCCCGCATTTTGAAATTTAATCTAGAAATCTTTTTATTTAATGTTTTGTGTTATTTTGGGTAGATTTTTGCTCTAATTTCTCAATGAAATAAGTTTTAATAATCGTAGAAAGAAAAATAGAAACACCATCGGAAAGATCAGACAATTTTCTTTCTAATGAAATTAGTTTTGAATTTTTAACGTAATTTACTGAATTTTGAAAAATAGTCGGCTAACCCTAAAATTTTTATTTCCAATTTCAATTTCTTGCATCCTACGTTTTAATTTTGTTATCAATTTGAAATTTTCTGAAGTAATAAATTAACGTTTCTCTGTGATTTGAAACAAGAACGGTTAAAATTTAACAATTAGTTGAATTTTAATTAATTTTTTTCTGAAGTGTTAGAAGATTTTTCGCTTCATAACTCGCTTCATAGTTCTTCGCAATCAAGGTCACGTGACGTATTTTCCCAACATACATTTCGTCGAAACCACGTGTAATCATAATCCCTTCGCTTTCAACGGGTATTGCAGTACCATCGTCGCTAATTCTTTTAATTTGTTTGTTTTTATACTTTTTGATAGTTGAGCATATGGCTGATATCTTTAGTTACAGAAGTCTGGAAAAAATGAAATATGGCTTCAAGGAGCTATTTACATTATGTGGCTTTAAAGTTTAAACCTGAAGTGGAAGATTTAATCTCTTTTTATTTCTTCTTCTCTGATTCATTTTGGATATATTTAAATACCATATTTTGTATTGATTTGGTTTTCAAAAATTTATTTTACGACATTATGGGCTGTTTAAAAAAATTGTTGAAATTCATGATACCACGGGCTTTAAAGTTTAAACCCGAAGTGGAAGATTTTCTTTTTTTCTTCTTCTTCTCTGATTCATTTTGGATATATTTAAATACTATAGAAATTATGTTTGTTTGTATCTTTAGAGGCGTATTATTCCATTTTAAATCGTTTAAAATTTTATTCAGTTTTCATCCTTTAACATTTTACGTGGTATATAGGAATCAATCTTTTAAAACCTAAATTTTTTTCCCCAAGAAATATCGGTTTATTTGGTACTGCAACTTCAATTTAAAATCATTTCGTTGAATAGCTTTAATTCAAAGCATCTAATGTCACCAATTAACTATTTAAAACAAGATCCAAAGATTTTAATGCGTCAGCCTTACTGAATTATAACTACATTTCAGCGAGCGAACCAACTGGTTGTTTTTACTCAGTTTGAATTCTAATAGCATCGTTTGCAAGTTCATTGTCGTTTAAAAAAAACCCCTTACCTTCAGTTAATGTCATTGTCTCGAAGAAAAATAAGCAGAAAAAATCAATAATATACAGGGTGTTTCATAAAAGATGGGCAAAACTCTAAGAGGTGATAGTACGCATCCAAAGAAATAACTTTCATCAAAGAATGCATGGTCGGAATTAAAAAGCAAAGATAATAGAGGGCGCCGAAGGTGATATCGTTATACGAGACAAAAACACACAAAGAACGATTAAATTACAAAAGCAAGTTTAATGACTTGTGATTACAATTAAGTGTTCAAAACAGTGACCTGTCAGTGGCTATGCATTGGCACAACTGCGATGAAAGGATTGGCGAACTTTCTGAAAAACACCAGCCATATCGCGCACTTCCCCTGCAGCGGTCGAAAGTCTGGCGACGAGTTCTTCAGCAGATTCAATGGGGATCTCATACATAAGAGACTTCAGTTGTCCCCACAAAAAGAAATCGAGACATGAAAGATCTGGCGAACGCGGTGGCCAAGCTACAGGTCCACCTCACCCAATCCATCGGTTCGTAAATGTTATATCCAGATAGTTTCGCACGTCTCGTACATAATGGGCTGGTGCTCCATCCTGCTGGAACCACATTATCCGCCGGATGTGTGGGGGAACGTCGTTCAACATGTCTGGCAGCACCTGTTGCAGAAACGTGAGGTATTTTTCCCCGTTAAGGCGTTCTGGCAGAAGATAAGGTCCGAGTAGGTGGTCTCCGATTATTCCTGCCCAAACATTGATAGAAAAGCGTCGCTGATGAGCATTCTGAATAAGTGGAAGGTGGATTTACATCCATCCATACATGTTGATTGTGGGTGTTAAATGCACAGTTGGATTTACCGCGCTCTGGTGCCGTCACACGCGTGTGAATTCCATACGACGAAAACAATCCCTTTGAGTCAGTTCCTGGACTTGCTGAACATGATAAGGAGCAAACATTCATCCTTCAGTACTCGCCGTGTCGTGGAGGGTGATACATGTAATTGCCTAGCCACTGCTCATGTACTTGAAATTGGTTGATCAGCCACCACATCCAGAATGGCTTCTTCCACAACTAAACCGTGCACGACCTGCATCCGACCGGAAAGCGAGAAAGGATCCCGTCTCACATAACTGTCGGTGCAAGCGCTCAACCAAGATGGCAATTTTGGTTTGCAGCAAACTTGCACTGCAAATCTGCAAGCTTGCAGCAAGATTGACACGACAAGAGTGCAAGCTTGAAACAAGTCTGAAACCAGCTTGCAGAAGCGACGAAGTCACCACGCGACGAACTTGCAACAAGCATGCCACGTCAAACTCATTGCAAACATAGCAAAAACAGAATACGATAAAGAGCCTCGGATTAGAACTCGCAACCTAGCGCGAAGCCTAAACCACTCAGCCAGTTGACTGCGAGAGGCGAAGATAGATTGTGCTAATAGATCGCGCATACGATTTATTTTAAACTCTTTTCTTGATTTCATTAATTTTTTAAATTTTGTGTTGAGAACATGATTTGAAATCAAAGAGAGAACGATTTTCCTAATAACTACGTTTTGCTAGTAGAATAACTCGTGAAATTAGGTTCCAAAAGTAATTACTTTTAAAATGGGACAAAATGTAAGTTATTATTTTTCAACGAACACTGACTGCTTTTTACGTTTAATTTTGTTTATAAACGTTAAAATTTCAACATTAAGAAAAAGGCGATATAGTTTTCTTTAAAGTCCTATATTTAGTAAAAAGATGGAGAATTTTTTCAGTTTTTTTAAAAGCTGGTTTTTTTATAAATCATCATTGATTAACTGAATTAATTAATAGAATAGCAGTCTATGAGATACTATTAAAAATTGGATGTTTTTTTAAAACAGAGACAAAGATAATTATCTCTTTTGTGCTATCATCTTTGCATCAAGGTTGTTTTGAAAACTCACAGCAAGCTTGCATTGCAAGGAAAGGATGGCGCTACTTGTCACGACGAATTTGTGGCAAACTCGTTTTGCGAGCGAGGGTGGCGATTCTGCATTGTTAGTTTGCCACAAGTTCGCTTCAAGCTTGACGCGTCAAATTTGCCATGACAAGGTAATATCAAGTAAAAATCAAACTTGCTGAAAACGTACGTGCTGTCTGGGAAATGTTTTACTGTTCCCATTGCAGTTCCTTAGATAAAATGCACATATCAGCTTTTTCCCTATTAGTGAAGGGCAACATCTTCCGATACTTTCCTACCGCGATTGACAATTGCACACTCGGATCGGCGGCTTTTATATATTGATCGAGGCGAAATTTTGCATACGAATTCTTCTTCTTCCCCATATCACATTTGCATGATATTAGTGTCGTTCTTCTCCCGATAACTCGCAACAGGAATGGAGCGTTACCGTTTGCATGGATCAAGTTTCCAAATGTGCCAGCACCTTTGCGGTTTAATTCCGACCATGCATTCTTTGGGGAAAGTTGTTTGTTTGGAGTGTGTACTATCACCTCTTAAAGTTTTGTAAATCTTTTATGAAACACCCTGTATATATATTTGTATTCATTTTGTTTTCAAAAATTTATTTTATGTCATTGTGGGCTTTAAAAATTTTTTTAATGAAATTCATGATACCACGGGCAACGCCGTGCGGGTACTGCTAGTTATAAATGTAGGAAAGTAATTAAGCCCATTTAGTAAGCCACCGTAACGGTAGATGGCAGCCCGAATCAATGAGTGCATGCCGTAAGTTTTCTCAAGAGAACGCCGAGCAACTTCCACGGGTCCATTCAGAGGGATTTCACGGCTTCAACGGAGAAGGTAGTGAGTTCGTTCGCGTGGTAGGTGTTTCCGCCTTAGGGCACGGCTCATGGCCTTTTTTCCCCTTTGTTCCCACTCTGGGATTAAGTCTGGTAATAACTATTATTAAATGGTATAAAACTCTTACCTTAAACTTTCACCTGTATTTAATCATTTCTTTGCAACTATATGTAAATATTGTTTTAATATGTAATAAAGTAAATTAGTTATTTAACCGAGCATTCTTTTTCTAAATTCATACCCCTAGCACATCGTCGAGTCTTTAAGCCCCCAACCCTATAAAGCGGGGTTTACACGCGTCCAGTAATTAACCGCCAGTAAGTTGACGCATGCGCAGAATCATAAAAGTTTTAACCGGGCCACGGCAAGTCTCTGTCCGAACCTAACAGCTACATTCCATTTTTCGGTCTTTTTCTCATTCTGCGCATGCGTTTTCAGAATTTGGCGTAAAAATTGAATTTTTTTTGGCGTTAAAAACTGAACTCTATAATCACATAGATCTCCCGCCATCTCTCCGGTTAAAACTTTTATGATTCTGCGCATGCGTCAACTTACTGGCGGTTAATTACTATACGCGTGTAAACCCCGCTTAAAAGTGGTTGCTCAAGTCGGGATTATTTCACATGCAACCCGTATTTCTGTAAAAGTGTTGGTTTCGGCCGAGATTCACTAAAATCTTAATAATTTCTATAAAGTGTGATCTCGTCTGGGATCTGAAACTACATAATTCCATAAAATTGGCGGCTCAGGCCGTGATGACGATAATATATTCCTATATAAATAAAAGAGGCGCAGTACTTTCCCCCAAGCGGTCTGCTCAGCAGAATCTCATATGCGCTGTTAGTTGGAGAACTTTACAGTTTTTATTAGTTTCATTCATTTTTGCAGGATCCGCCTACTCATAACAGTATTGTGTAGGCATATGATATAAAAACAATTGATCACAAACTTTTCCCTATACTCAAATACTATCTTACCATAATCTCTTGTTGGACATTCAAAACATTGTAAGTGGTGAAATGTTTGACGAAACTCTCTCTCATGCAATCCCTTGTTTTCAATTCCTAATTAATTATCTTTTTTTATAAGCTAAGACTGTTTTTTACTTTGAAAATCTGAATGAAGTTTTTTAAGAAAATGAGTTTGTATTGTTCCTCCAAACAGGCTTCCCCTTTGCTACCGATCGAAAACAATCTTCGCTCCGGATGAGATAAAAATAACTCTTTTTCGATTTAGAAAGAGATGTATCACTGATTTAAAAACAAAAACACACTTCATCAATGAAGAGGAGATTGAAGATGCATTGTATTTGCCATCTTTCAATTTTCAGTAATGATACTTCTTCGTGAATGGATTTCCCAAAGCTTTTTTTTTCCGTAAAGGATCCACATAGCTTCAGTATGAGATGCATTATCTTTCGCATTCCTGAAATGGAGTGCAGTCCCCTGCTTTAAATTATTGATTGGATATCATTGATTGTGCGCGTTTTTTTCTTTTCAGTTTTTATCGGCTGAATTTCACTCTCTTTACCAAAAATCAACAGGAGAAATTGAAATGGATGCGAGATTCACCAAAGAGTACAATGTATGTGAGGAAATCTTGAAACGCTTATGAGAAGTGTTGCGAACAGTTTAAATAATTTCTTTTCCCACTGAGAACTATAGTAAAAGTTAACACGTTACTATATAGGCAAAACCAGCCCCCCCCCAGAACCAAGCCAGAATTCTTGATTTTATTTAAAATCATTACAACTGTTTTTTCTTAATTTCTCTCTTTAAAAAAATAATAAAAACGTTTAAACATTGCTTTATGGCTTGATAGGCTCGAAAATTTTCCTACTTTTGCAATCATTCCACTTGTAGCTTTGACGTGGTCGGGGACATTTTTTGGCTAGTTATTTCATTGTGATTTTTATTAAATTATTGAAAGTATTGTATTGTTCTTTATGATTCTTATTGTCAGGTGAGTAAAGTCTGTACAGTTAAAGAGTTTTGGTTTCCTTTATCCTTGAGGTTTGACATTCATCACGACGATACAAA
>BGPR01003986.1:105060-122586 GCA_013235015.1 Araneus ventricosus
CCCCCCCCGACCGGAATCCTAGATTCGCCATTGGGCAAAACATTTTGATCTTTTACAAAGGTGAAAAGCTAACTTGAAAAAATAAAATTGTTAGAAGAAAATTCCATGTTATCCTGAGCCTACATGAACCAATCTGAATTTCATAATCCCAGAGAAACCTCTCTATAGCGGTCACCTTCCGTTCCAGGGGGTTTCATGTTAGGGTAAAAAATACAGGGCGGTCATAAATTATTGGACCCATTTCAAAAGTTAATAAAAAACTAATAATGTTACAAATGCGTTTTTTCTGTTAAATGAGAGAGCAAATAAAAAAGTTTTTTCCAGATAGATGTCGTATCATTATGCCGTTCTAAATTTGCTACAGCAAGAGGTATCCATACACAATGGCTACCAGTCAGCAGAAGCCGATGCGTGTTCTCCGATTTCTTTTTTTAGTTTTACTTGAATATCTCGAAAACTATTCAGTTTTTGAATTACAATTGATTTAACAAATTAAAGAGCGTAAAATTCCCTACAAACTCTTGCTTTTATTTTTCTTCTAGCTTTAATAGTTTCGCAGATACTGGCTCACAAAAACGGGAGATGTTGAATAATCTACGTCTACCTAGACCTCTGTAACGGTGCGTTGCATACAGTCAAACCCCGTTAACGCGAAATCGCTTATCACGAAGTAAATAACGGACCCCGTCAATCAAGTCTGGGGAGTAGTGTCAATTCATTCCTTCGACTCGAAAAAGCAAAACACGAAATATCGCTTACGACGAAAAGAAAATATTCTTTGAAGTCAAAATCCGTTCCTTTACAAAAGTTCTCAGCTTCATGTCAAAAATGTCATCTTAAACATTGAAACAAAAGTCAACAACTGACTTTTTTAAACCTTAAGTAGCAGGTAAATAAATTTATTATTTGATATATTACATACAATATGTTTTTTTCTTCTCTAAGCTTAAAATTTTTATTATTTTCAGATTTCTAAAAGCTGTAATATTTTATTTTTTATTTAATAGCTTGGTAATTGCAGTTTAGATGGCGTCACTATTTTAACGGTTAACACGAAAAATTGTGGTGGTCCCGCCGATTTCGTGTTAATGGGATTTGACTATATTTGAAAAAAAAAACTTTTTATAATGCGATCTCAATTTTTTAAAAATCGTAGTTGTAACATTATTAGTTTTTTAAATAATTTATTAAATGGGTCCAATAATTTATGACCTCTCTGTATTTATGAAAGCTATACCTAATTCGTTATTTCTGAGATATTGAATTTTAAGAATCATTTAAAGAAAAAGTACTTTATTCGAAAGTTTCAACTTCTTTTTGAAAAAAGATAAAATTTGTGTTTCACTGGATCTTTCAGCTTTTTCGGAGGTAACCTTTTTTAATTTTGAGCCTTCTTTAATTGGAAAAATAAATAATAATTGTTTCGTCGGTAATTGTAGAGGATTGGTCAACATTATCATCTTATCATTCTTGAACTCTGTTCATCCGAAAGTTTCATTTGTTGATGGCCGCATCCCATACCAGCAGTTTCTATGTCAGAGTTTGAACCAGCGCTTGAAAGGCACAAATAAACACTTGAATACCCAACTCTGATAGTGGCCGAAGTTCACATTTCTCTTCAAAATGCGAAAGGAATGATTAATTTCGATCTTAATGTATGAATTTTTTGTTCTTTCTTTCCCCCTTTTTCTCTTAATAAAAGGTTCAAAGTCAGACAGACCAAAGAAATATATTGCATTACAGTTGAACGGGCGACCAACCCGGCCGGTCAGAGGGGTTGGAGTGTCCCTTGAAGGAGGTTATTTTAACATTATGTCTGTAGGCCAAAAATTCTGTGCTGAACAAAAGTAGCAGTTGAGAGAGGGAACCGCCAAGCAGGGATGGCCGCTTAAAGAAGTTTTACTGTACAAAACTTGTGACTGAAGTTCATCATTATGTTGTGGGCATCCATTTGAACATTTTGAAAGCCCACCCTACTGTGAAATCTATGAAAGAATGACGATCATCGAATTGAAATTTGTCTGCGTACGCACCTATCAACCAGTGTAACCAGCGGAAGTGGTCTCCCCAAAACTTTCTCGAATTCGTCCAAACGCGGGTGGAGAAAAAATACACAGAGCGGCAGTAACATGGACGATTCCCTAACACTGGTGGGGAAAACGCGTGAATCGTTCGAAGAAACCGAATATATAATTTGAAAGCCTTTTTTTAAACCGCTTGGGACAAAAATTGGGCACGGATCTAAGATTAATGTTAGCAGACCTCATCAATTTTCATTTATCTAAGTCATAGGGTTTAGAAGTTGTCGTGTTAACAAGTATGCGATTATACAGACCGACAGACTGCCAACTCTTTGACGGATTTGGTCCAAAATTTGATAAGAACCTACATTCTTGATGATAAAACTGTGTACCAAATTTTATCTACCTAGCTATTTAAGTTTTTGAATTATCGTGTTCACATGAACACAGGCAGACAGATAGACAGACTTCCCTCAGACGGATTTTGCCCAAACTTTGATAGAAACCTACAAATTATGTGTAAAGATCACACACCAAATTCCATCGCTCTAATAGTTTTCGAGTTATCGTGTTCACAGACAGATACACAGACATAATTCCCAAATTGTGTTTTTAGGACTCAGGGAGGTCTAAAAGTGGAGATTCATCAAAATCTCGAGTTCAAATTTTTTGATGATTGCAATACTTTCCTATAAGAGAAAGTAAAAAGCAATCAAGATTAATCTGTTTTCCTAATTTTGCATTTGATGTTTGAAAAGAACATATGAACAAAAATGGACACATTTGGTTATTTGAGACATATTAAAATAATAATTTTCATGTTAAATTTTTCATCTACAGTCTTTTTAGAAATTCTACTGATCTGATATTGTTTCGTAACACTAGGATCATTAGAATTGTAACTGTAATAGTAAAATAGTAACTGTAATAATTGTAATTAGTTAGTATTACTACACGTTTTAAGTGTCATTATTCGGCGAAAGCATATGAGGAAGACGAATGAAAAACATTCCCGAATTTTCCCCCTCAGAAACGTAATAAATCAAGAAAGGTTTCAGTTAACATGAAGTAAATCAGATGATCGAAGTAAATTAGTAAATCAGATCAGTCCAAAAGTTAATTGAAATTTCAGATAATTAAAAGTTAAGTAATATTTTGGCGTTTCTCCATGATACTTCCCGAAAATATTATCTGAAAAAACTAATTTTACATCATCTTAAATTTTTAAAAATTAGTTGTTCAGTGACATTAATTTCATTTCATTACAGTTTTTTCTCTGATTTTAATTAATTTTTCAAAATTAATTGTATACACAAATATACGGAAAATAATTGCATCACGAACTAGAATATAGACGAGGAAATGTTGCCACAACACATTAACAGAATTCAGAAAGAACACTTTGAAAATTAAAAATAGACCATTAACAAATTATATCAGGAACAATTATTGATTTAGTTCAGTTATTCAATTATAGCGGGAACTATTTTTACTTGTCAAAAACAAAAATAGATCATTATACTCATCGTTTCCTTTCTCCTACGACGTTTTGATACTTTTATATAAAGACCGAGCAACGCCAGGTATTCTGCTAGTTGTTACATATTCACAATGTATTGCCACATAATAATCACGTCGTTAGATGCCAGATTGATTTGCTATTTCCCTTTACATCGAAAAACTCTCATTATTACATTTATACGCTTCATTGCGATGGTGCTTGTCAGTACCAGATGACTCAAAAGAAAAATGACCAGTCGTAGGTCTTTCACTTGCGATTGTATTGGTTTGTTTTTTATTTGCAGGTCTTTCACTTGGGAATGCATTGGTTTGTTTTTTATTTGCAGGTCTTTCACTTGCGAATGCATTGGTTTGTTTTTTATTTGTAAAGTGTGTTTTCAAAGCAATCTGTTAAATGAAAAATGAATTTATTGAGAGGAACAGTAAGTGGTCTCCAATATTAACCACAGTTACATCGTGATTGATTTCCTGTCTTAGAAAGATGCAATGAAAGTTTCCCTTTTTTCCTATGATGAATGATTTTCACTTCAATAAGGCTTTCTTTTGAAGTCATTTTTTATTCTTTGTAAACATTAAATAGCTTTTTGGCTTCATATGAAAGTCTGCCGTCTGGCAAGTACTTCCATCAAATTTTCTCTCTCTCCTATTGATTGACCGTAAGATTTTACGCTTATCGACATTAGGGATGGCTATTATGGCGAAAATAACCGGTTTTCGGTAATTCGGGTTTTTTTCACCTTCGGTTTAACCTGGCGGTTATAACTGCTCAAAATAGCGGCTTTCGTTTTTTTTAATAAAAAAACAAACGCCGTTTGTAGACAATTTTTTTTATTAATAATGTTTTTACAGGAAATCAATCCATTGGCCAATATTTATCTATTCATAAAGACTCTTTCAGTAATCCGTCCACCAACAGACGCCTCGAAGAAGCGGTTGTAGATGATTGGCCTAAGATGATGAAATTCAACGCTTTCTAACTTTGTAAATTTTAGTCTAGTCGAACCTAAAATCGAGACTATCTTCCTATCAGGTTTTTTTATCCGGTTATTGGACAAACAGGGGCAAAAAAATAATCGAAAAATACCGGTTAACCGAAACAAAGAAAGAAACAAAAAAAACCCGGTAGATTTTCCCCATCCCCTAATCGACATACAAAGAAGAATAATATGTTCTGTAAAAATGATTTCGTCAGTCCCATAAAAAAAGCCCAATTTCGATTCCATGAAATAGAAATAATCAAAGTTGCATAAATACATTCGTTTAAATAGTATTGAACTTTTATAGATTGTGGGTATATAAATATCAGCAATGGATTATATGTTTAGCATCGGATATTTGAGGGTATATGCGATTGGTTTCTAAAATGTTTTTCCTCCTGAAATGTCCTCCTGATTTTTGATAAAAAAAAATTACATTCTGCATTTTAGTGCATTAATAAAAGCGTGTTATTCAATTATTTTCAGTTTTCTTTTAGGTCAATGGACTTAATTTGATTTGGTTTTATCGCACAAAGGATGGACTTGGACGGATTGTGGAAAACGATATTCCAGTAGATTCAGAAATTGCATGAACGACCCTTAATTGTTCCATTTTTATTTTCGCTTATTTTGTCAATTAAGTTGACACCACTCATATTAACACAATTTTCACAATGGGAAGAGTGCAAATACCTCCTATGACAGCAGGAACAATTTGTTAAAAGCCGGTGCAAATGCTTGTCGAATTGAGTATTTATGGCTTTATTTTTATCACCGTTATTGAAAATAGACGGTTTGATGCTGCTTTTTCTTTTGATGGAAAAGAAAATTTTGTTGTTGGTAATTGTTTAGCTATTTGTTGAGTACGTTCCTGTACGGTTTGCTGAATTAATTTTGAAAAATTATTTATTAAAGGAAGGCATAATTTTTTTGTGTAATTTTAGGAAATAGCTCTACAATGGACTGTGAAAAGGGAAGGAAATTAATTTCAGGAGCATTTTTCCTATTTATCAGATTCTAATTAACATGTCTTTCGATAAATTCTAATTATTGTTTAATTTGAATAACATATATTTCAGTTTATAATTGTAATGAAATAAAAAATGAATCCTTCGAAATATTAAAAAAGCAATTAGCTATAATTAAAAGATGGCATAAGTGCGGAAAATTCAATTATCAGTCTGTTAGGTTATATCTTCTTCATAAATCAATTATTTCAAAATTGCTTTCTTTTCGAAATTGCAATTATTGATTGGTTTTTCTCGTTTTATTTAGAACTGAACTGTATACATTGTTCTTTGTTTTTTACAGCTTTATTTCAGAAAAAATGCAAATCCTTTGCGTTATTTCAAAATAAATGTTTGAATGATGCTTGCTATTCAAGGAATATTATTCCATTTAAAAATCACAAAACAAACCAAGCTGCTTCAGTTTTGTTATGAATGAATTTTAATTTAAATATTTGTGTGGTTTGTTGTAAGATATGTTTGGTTTCTGTGAATTAGCTCTCGAGAAAGAAACAGTTACAGTTACGTACTCCATGCAAAGTATACGCCAAAAGTTATATGCCTTTATGTCTATAGAGGAAAAGAATGTTTACTCTTTCATGTCAGTAGCAGTGGCGTAGCTGCAACTTTTGCCGCCCAGGGCAAACAGGCAGCAAGCCGCCTTCCTTTTACAAGTTACTTAGGGTACATAAAACTTAAAAAAAAATCAAAGAAAAAAACATTTTTTTAGTAACGTAATTTGTCGTTTGACGCCTTCAATTTTTACATGAAGATTGCGAGTTCACCACCAGTCTTTAACACATCAGCAATTTACCGACAAAAGGCAAAAAATCCGAATTAATTGCGTAAGTTATATTTTTATGCACGCTGTAGTAGTATAAGTAGTACCGCTGATCTTCTTATATACTTGTTATAAATAGTTATAAAATTGTTTTTCTGCATGTCCGATTTTGCCGCCCCTCCGTCCCACTTTAGCTACGCCACTGGTCAATAGATTTCTTAATGATGTTTAATGGAAGAAGGAGACAGAAACATTATTATTTGTGTCGGATTAGGGTGTACAAATTTTGCATGTAATTTGAGTAAAACTTCCTTGATTTCCTCAATGTGTCAAGTAATTGATTTAACAGAACATTGTAAAATTCAAAATTAAGGAAATAAATGCCAAAAAAATTGAAAAAGTAAAAACAAAGAGAGAAATTAATTTTTTAACCTTGAACGCGGATATATTGTTATTGCTTAGGGTTATTATGGCGCAAGAACCAGATACGCCTATGCTGCACCAAACACACGGTGATGATTAAAATTGGCGATAAATAAAAAAAAACTTTGCGATTGTTTTATTGAATGCGGAAAAAAGATAAATTGAGGAAGGAAATTAGATATTTGAATATGAGAAGAACAAAATAGTAAAAATATCATCGTACTAAACACCACCCAAAAGATCTTTGAGCTCAATGGGGAACTTCAGCATTTTTTATTTTTTAAATCGATTTAAAATGCTTTGAAACGAACAATAACATTAAAAAAAATTCTAGACAGTTTTGTATTTTTTAAATTTGCAATCAAAGTTCACCTCTCAGAATTTGCGGGAAAAACGATCTATTTTGGCGCGAAACGGGTCTGACGTCAAATTTGCCTGACAGGGGATACACGCTTCCTTCCCGTTCTCTCTCTATAGAGATTCTCTTTCTTTCTATATTTTCCGACTATCGCATCAGATAAAATAATGTCCGCAAGATATTGTATTGTGTTGTATTGTTCCTAAATGTAGAAATACAACTGTAACGACACCCGATAAATTATTTATCGATGTGCCAAGAAATTATGTTTTTCGCAAAAAGTGGTGTAAAGCGATGAAGAGAGATCCGAATCTTAATCCGGAATTATCAGCAAGCATCATTCGTCATGCGTGTGGAGATCATTTTGATGCGAGTTATTAATATATATCATATCTATTAAAATTGTATATCATGAAGCACAGTAAATTCAGAATTGGATATCTTTTTTTGTTTTTAAAAGAAGTATAAGGTGAGTTAGCAGCCCCGCCCCCCCAAAAAGACACTTTTAAAGCAAATATTTAATTTAATTAGTTTTTCCCGTTTGATTACATGGATTTTTTTTTACCCTTTTGAATTTTTTTTTTTTGGGCAATGGCTCCTCAAAGGGTAAAAATATAGAAGATCCCACCTTCTTTAAGATTCTTAAAAAAAAAAGAACTTGCTTTTGTTATTTTATTGCATAAATATTTTCAATGGATATTCGAATGTTTCCTATATTTTTTAAAAAAATTAGAGTACTATCGAAAATTAATAAGAATATCTTAAAAATTACGAACTTTTCACGACTTTTTTGATAATGAAATTCGTTTTCATTTGTAGTTCAACAAAATAATTCGCAGAATTAATTTTTGATGCAAAATCAATCCTTTATATTCAATGAATGTATTAAAATAAAAATTAGTCTTCAGAAAGTTAGTTTGCTCATCAATTATTATAGTTGTGAAAAGGTGGGATAAATTTATCTCATCGTGCATCTCGAGTTTGCAGATGACAGCACTTAAATTCCTAGATCAGTCGCATTTGGTCTGGTTTGAATATTATTATAAATTTATATAGTTTTTTTTATATAATTATGGAAAAAGCTTACTTTGCAGTAAAAAAGGCTTACTACTTACAGATCTTTGTTCGTACCTTTTCTTTTTTTGCAATTTACGAAAGTTGTGTTACAGTTTTATTATTTTTAAGTGTATTTCTTTATATAAGTTATTTTTACCAGATTTTATATTAATTAGTATAAACTAGTATTTTAAAATTAAGAGCCTTGAATTTCATATTTGTTCTGTTTTTGATATAAGTATAAGATGAGGTTAAACGCGTCAGTACCTGTATGAGCTCGTATTGAAAGATTACGTGGTAGCCACGTGCAGTTTTAAGGTTCTATTGTTGATTAAGTTTTTTAAATAAATTTAATATTGTTTCTATTTTGGCACCGATTTTAAAATGAAAATTATTTTATACTTTTCAAACCACGGTTTTGTTTAATTTTTTAAAAGTTTACTTTTATTTTTTCACATGAAAAGTTAAGCGCGGACACATACGAACGCATTTTGCTGCTGAAGTAAGCGATTTCATTTTGTGAACTCTATGGAATTTAATTCTGTCCGCATATAACTTAAGGTATTATCATTAGAAATTTCGACAGGGTGTCTCAAAAGGTCGTTTACGAACTTGAAGGATAAGTTAGGAAAGCAGAAACAAGTCGTTAGTACAACAGGACATGGGGTCACAAATGCAAAGTTTGGACACTAAAGGGGACTCTTCGTCAGTGTATTAAATAAAAGAAAATGTCATGCCAGATAAAATGTACAATACAGATTTAATGGATTTATAATAGCACAACAAGCCAGTTGTATGAATAACAATAAGCGAAGCGTGTATCGCTTCAAACGGAACGCCCTTTGAACACTTATTTTAAGTACTCTTAAGGTTTATTGTTGATACGTCGTGTTACTAACCATTATCGTATCTGTCATCCTGTGTACGTAACACAGGTCTTTAATGAAAAAATTGCCTTAAAGATAATTAGAGTTTTTTATATTTATTTGGATGCTAATTACTGGGAAAATAATTAAAAAATTCAATCACGTACAGTATTATCACTAATCAAATTTCTAAATGTGTACCAATTTTTTTATATTTAAGAGTTAGATTATATTATATGTAGGATCTTATTATAGATATTTATAGTTTTTAAATAATAATTTGCTCTATATAAATCTTCCTTAAGAAAGAATAAATATTATTCATTTAAGATTTTCTCATAAACCGGTAAACTGCCAGTTAAACACAAGAGTAAAGCCAGAGAAAAGTTGAAACTGGATCACTAGCCTGCTAGTGCATGTCTACTACTCCCTTTCATCATTCTCCTTCCTGCCATTTTTCCTGCTCCACCGTTATGTTTTTCTTAGTTCAGTTGCATACACTTGTATATAATTCTTAGCTTTGAATAAAAGTGATTTTTACTTTCAGTTTGTATTGCGGTTGAGAGAAATGGTTTCCAAAGGATGTGTTATTTCAACAGATTATTTCTGCTACATTTGTGGTAACTATACATTTAAAAAAAAACCATTCGAGATTTTGTGGGAAGACTGTAGCTTGCTTATTTTGACATGAAAAGGGGGGGGGGGATAAGAACAAGCCTTCGGTCCAAAAGTTTGTTCCTTTTATGAAAAAAAATTACGGTAATGGTTTCAAGAAGTGATGATATAAAAAAATAAGAAAGTCAAAATATATTGAGTTATTCCCACACCCAAATATGAAATCGTTTTGTGCGAAAATCTTACATATTAAAAAAATTTAATTTAAGTTTTGATATCAGCACTATTAAAAAAATCTGTTATCAAAACTAAAGCAATTTTCAAAAGGCAATTTTTGCAGATAAGTGTAATGAATACCAAAACGTATAAAAAGTGCTTATTAATTGGAGTACACATAAAAAAGACAAAATAAACAAATCTTAAAAAGATTTCTTTATTACAAAAATGAAATATTAATATCAACATCAGATACATATTCACATATCGATTCTCACACACTGAGTCCCAGAATAATATAAAACAGACCTCATCAAGCACTTCACATTTTACAGAGTCAAAAAATGGAATCACACTTCTAACGAATATCAAATAAAAAATTAATAAGGCACATCAAATTTTGAAAGTTAAAATTAAATGATACATTAATCACAATCTAAATTCCTATAGCCATTAGTTTAAATTATAAATTCAGCAAAAGCTTGTCTTGGTGAAATTCTACTGAGCACATGGTTGTGACAAAAAGAGAGTATTTTAGAGAAATCAGAAGATTTTAAATTTGTATTAATTAATATGAGATTTAATAATTTATAAGAGACTGAAATTCAAAACTTTCGACCGCAACAGTTCAATTCTCAATGGACTTTTAAATAGGCAACGGCTTTTGGAGCGGTGCAACCGAATTTGAGTGGAGTGGAGTAATCTTGTATGTTCAGCTTTAAATAGGCGATGCTAAAATCCATACCTAAGATTTTACTATTTTAAACGCAGTTTATTGTTAAACCAAAACCTAAATAGTTCCATTCCCTAAAATTCCCGTTTTGTCTTTTCGAATATAGATGGCGCCATGGTTCTAGTGTTTCTTCAAAAAAATAGCTGATTACTTATTTTAACAAAAAGTTAGCGTGAGGATATTTTTTTTTATATTCTGGGCATGGGGTAAGTTTATTTTTATGATGATTGTTATTATTAACAGCCAGATGGCTAATAATAATTAAATCAATCTTATTAGCGTTTTTATGTTTGTGTTTGGTTTTCCCTTTTCTTTTAAAATAATGCTTTTTAGATGTACATTTCTCCTTTGTCTTTTGTTGTGAAATTTCGGGCTAAGAAAAGCTATATTTGGCGTAATGCTACTTATAGAAAAATTTCCCAAATATTTTGAATCCATTTCCTTAGCCCTTGATAAAATGGACTAGAATAGATTCCTTGCTTGTTTAATTCGACTCCCTCTGAGTTTGTATTAGTTTTTTGGCTTTCTTTGAATGATATTGATTTCCATTGTCAAACCATATATATACATTTTTAAATTCTGACAAGAGTAGATACTAGAGAACAGATGCATTGCGCGGTATCAGCTAGTTTTATATTGTTTTATGTTTTGTATAATTGGATTTAATTAAAAAAAATAACATTACATAGGTCACAGACATACTGTTCCTCTTTAGCTTATGACAATAAATGATCTGCTTTTGTGAACTGTTAGAATAATCTTGTTGAAAATGGCTTCATTTAAACATCGCAGGTGTATTGGTTTATTCATTCTCTATGATATGCGACAGCAGATGGGCCTTTAAAACTGCTGGACTATAACATTTTTACTTCAAAAGTGGCATGCAAACGGTTTCTCAATCATTTGCGTAAGCAAATGTACTTATAAATACACCATTTAAAAACGTTTTATTACATTTGTCACATGCAAAGGATTTCTCTTTGGTACGCAACTAGTATTTGTAACAAAATATTTGTGTTACTGCACAATTGCGATCGAAAGATTGCAAATAATGATTTAACAAGATGGTATAAAAAATTTGTTCAAAGAAATGCGACTTCCGAGAAAATGTTTCATTAGATACGTCATTTGTAAACGGTTTCTTTTTCGTATGCGTCCGTAAATGTGTTTTCAATGTCGGCTGGTGAGAAAATGTTTTATTACAAATGAATACGGGTTTCTCTTTTGTATGTTTACGTAAATGGCATTTTAAACTCGAGGTGTGAGAAAATGCCTTATTACAGAAGTCACACGCGAACGGTTTCTCGTTCGTATGGGTACGTAAATGTGATTTTAAAGTCGGCTTTAAGGAAAATTCTTTATTACATATGTCACTTGCAAACGGTTTCTCCTTAGTATGAACCATTAAATGTCTTCTTAATTTGGGCTTCTCAGAAAATGTTTTAACACACATGTCGCATGCAAACGGTTTCTCTTTCATATGGGTACGTAAATGTCTTCTTAATCTCGACCTTTCAAAAAATGCTTTAACACACATGCCGCATGCAAATTTTTTTTCCTTAGTATGTGCCTGTAAATGTGCCTTTAAATCAAAGTTTCAAGAAAATGCTTTATTACACATTTCACATGCAAAAGGTTTCTCATTCGTATGAATCATTAAATGCCTTCTTAATTTCGACTTTTCAGAAAATGCTTTTACACACATGTCGCACGCAAACGGTTTCTCTTTCGTATGCGTCCGTAAATGTACTTTTAAACGTCCCTTCTGGGAAAATCTTTTCTTACACAAGTCACATGCAAAAGGTTTCTCTTTCGTATGCGTCCGCAAATGTGTATTTAAATTCCAATATTTAGAAAATGCTTTATTACACACGTCACATGCATACGGTTGTCCTTTAGTATGCGTCCGCAAATGTCTTTTTAAATCCGACTCTAATAATCTCTTTTTAATCTCGACTATTAATAATGCTTTATTACACATTTCATATGCAAATGGTTTCTCTTTTGCACGAGCCTGTGAATGTTCCTTTAAATTTTCCTTCCGAGCAAATGCTGTATAACAAATGCCACTTGCATACGGTTTTTCCTTCGTATGCGTCCGCAAATGTGTCTTTAAATCTTGCTGCTGAGAAAAAGCATGAACACATAAATGACAGGTATATGGCATCCCCACAGTTTAAATAATGAAACGCTTTTTAAAAACTCTACTTCATTAGTCACAAACATGAGCTTTAATTTATTTTCAGTTTCCATAACGAAATTCTAAATGTTCAAGAAAACTAATTTTTTTGTTGTATATATTGGACACATTATGTTTCTTCTTTGAACGAATAAAAAAAAAATTTAAATTATTTACTGGAATATGCTTTACAACGTGAATCATAAGAATAAATTTCTCTTTTGTGTAAGCATATCAATTATTCACAATTGCATATTAATAAACAAAAAAATATAGTGTAAATGAAAAATTTTAAACACTTCTATTGGATAATTGTCATTTTCTATTTTGTATTGCTGGAATCCATACAAAATATTTCTATGTTGCAGCCCAGATTAGTGTATCTCGGAATGGTCTCACCTTCTTATGCTTGTCACATTCTCCTTCGGAAAGATGAGGTGACTCTGTAGGTCTTATTGGAAACTTCAAAATCTAAATAACATAAAAAATCAAATCAATTTTTCACTCAGGGCTAATAAAAATTGTCAAATTATTTCTTCTTTTTGAAACTTATCTTACTGCCTATTTTCTAAACATTTCTAGAAAAACGCGTGTACTTAGTTTAGTGCAATAAGATTCTTCAAAATTTTGAGAAACGAGTTAAAAGACATGTCTTTAAATTTGTTTCCTGGGATATGCTTTAACAACGTGATGCATAAATAATCATAACATTTCTCTTTTGTACGAGCCAAAAATATTCGCAAGATAATTATTATTTTCTGTCTCGTGGTGTAGGATTCTATAGAAGGTATTTCATAAGATGCAGCTAAGATAAATGCATCTTGGAACGGTCTTTTGGCTTTTTTCGGAAACATGTGGTGTTTATGTAGCCATTCTCGTCATGAGGGAACACTTCGAAATTACGCCATTCATCTAAGTTCCATACAACGCAACTCTGGACCCTAAATATTAAATTATATTATTTAACATAAAAAATTAAAGGAACTATAGACTCAAATAATAAGTTTTTTTTAATTTGTCACATTGCATATTATAAAAAAATTTACAGAAAAATGTGCATACTTAGTTTAGTGCATTAACCCATAGTTTCTCATTGGCCTAAAAATAGGACACCACATATAAGTGTCCTGTATATAAATTCTTTTGAATATTTGAATTCAAAATAAAGACAATTTATTATTCAAGAATCATTTAACTATATATTTGTCTTTATCGCAAATTTAAATTAAAATTGGATATTTTTCGTTAAATTTTGAAAATGGTGATTTTCGAGGAATTTTGCTTTCACACTTTCATCACGCAAGGTTTTTAAATTTTTAAGCTCCAAGAAAAGCATACAAACAAATTTATTCAGGTAATATTCCATACTTTTATACCAGTAAAAAGGCATTGTCAAAAAAATTATATAGAAGATAGAATTTTTCCTTGTATTTTCGAATGTCCCAAAAATAGGACGATGGTATACAATCCAGTACAACCTAACACACATCAGTTAGTAATGGAGACAGTCCTTTTTTCCTCTGTTACATTCCAAACACTGCTAATCTACAACTAACGCAGGTGCATAACAGTCTGCCTGACAGGTGAATATCATGTGTCACACAATCAAGGGGGGGGGGGATGAATTATTCGCAAACAACAGTTTCAAAAATCAGTTCGTTATAAGTAATAAGAAGAAACTACATTCATTCATTTCAAGCTTCAGTATGGTAAACAATATTTCGAAGGAAATATTTATGTAGTTTCAAATTTACATGTATCACTTTTGAACTACACGAACTATGAATAATTAAAATTAATTACAATAGAAAATGAAATGAAAACAATATTTGATCTAAATTTGGAATTTCCAACCTTTTTGAGGAACCTTTCAAAATACAAGTAAAGAAAAATGTCAAACCTTATGCAATCCTGGTTCCTATAAGTGTACCCATTCCTTTGAAATCTGCACTTCAAAAGAAGCTGGATGAAATAATTAACC
This sequence comes from Araneus ventricosus, assembly GCA_013235015.1. Classification (NCBI taxonomy): domain Eukaryota; kingdom Metazoa; phylum Arthropoda; class Arachnida; order Araneae; family Araneidae; genus Araneus; species Araneus ventricosus. The sequence continues at coordinate 119,795 of BGPR01003986.1, forward strand.
CTTCAGGCCCTAATGGGCATATACGTCCCGGAGATTAGACTTCATTCCCTATTAGGGGCTGTACACAAATTATGTCACACTTTTTTTCATTATTTTTGACCCCCTCTCCCCCTTTGTCACAAAGTGTCACACTTAACCATACCCCTTCTCTCCCCCTTGTCACATTATATTACATAAACATAAACTTGCAGTTCAGAAACAAAGTAATACGTTATAGATAGTATTTCAAATTTTATTTTTAAACTTTAACTATATATTTCAATGACATTTGTGAGAATAACAATAATAATGATTATATGTTTACTTATTTTGTATGAAATAAGATTAAGGTTTACTACAAAAACCTAATTAATATACAATAGTAATAAAATATTAATATAAAAGAGCAATTGTAAACAATAGTATTTTGGAATTTGAAATATTTTGCTTTAAATCTTATCTTTACTTTATGAACACAAAATACTCTTAAACAGATTGAATAAAAAAAAAATCCCTTTTCGGCAAGCTTGAAGGCAAAGGTAGATTCCTTTACGTTAATGCTACAAAAGTCATGAAATATTACATATTGATCAATACAGACATAGCCAATGACTTTATTGTTTCTACACATTGCAATATTTACGCTGTGATTCTGTTTCCATGTCATTTAATTTTTTGCTATATCAGGGTTTTATCATTCCATTTTTCATTCCAAAAAGTTATGATAGATTTATCGGTCAGTACATTGGTCAATTTTTTTATATCTCACACATAATCATTCAACAGGTAGGAGTCATAAAGAAATAAACATCTCAGCAGTGCAAATATCTCCTAGATAACATTAAGCCAGCCTATCTGAAACAGAAACAAGAAATTGACTCTTGGCACGAATGAAGAAAGACTGTAGATTTAAAAATTAATTTATTTAATCTAGGTTACAATATAATTGTGCGAACATTACTTTGTCATATGGTAAAATCACATGACATGGAAACACTTAAATACTACTAAAATAGGCTCATTTAGAGAACTCCCTGGTTACAGAGATAATAGTCACTAAATTCTTAACATATAAGAGAATAAAATTATTAAACCTTGTGTGTTGCAAATTTAATACGTGTTTTTAAAGCATAGGATATGAATTCAGCCAATTTTAACAGTAAATTTAAATCTCCATCGACGGTTAAAACCAAATACTCAGGCAGAAAATCCCAAACAATTTTAAAGTTAAGGAGATATTTTTCAATAGCAAAAAGGATAAAGGAAACTCTTATTTAAATACAGTGAAACCTCTCTGAGCGGCCACTCCTCCGTTCCGAGAAAAATTGGCCGCTCAGAGGGGGTGGCCGCTCTGAAGGGTTTTCGTTACAATCACAAGATAATTGCTATAATACATAATATAAACAAGTCTGACACATATTTCTTATTTAAAATGAAGTTTGAGACTTATCTAAAGAGATAATAGTACTTTATTTAATAAATTTTTACATTTTTTGAAAAAAGGATACAATTTGTGATTTTTTACCCTTCTCGGGAAAAAACCATTTTTTTAAGTTCGTTTTTCAGTTTAAAAAGTAAATCTCTAGCCGATGCGTTTGTTAATGGGATGGGAGAACCCACCCGGCGGCCGTTCAGAGGGGTTGTGTGGCCGTTGCTAGGGGTTATTTTAACATTAGGTCTATGGGCCGAAAAATCCGTGCCACGAAAAATTGGCCGTTAAGAGGGGTGGCCGCTATGTAGGGGTGGCCGTTCGAAGAGGTTTCACTGTATCTATCGTTTTTGACTACTTTATATTGATTTCATTAAACAAATCATGGTCCCGCCATGTTTAGTTAAATATCAAATTAAAGTATTCTGTCAAAAAACCTGCTATCAAATTAACTATTAAAATTATTTGATTATTTAAAATAAACTATTTATTTAATTAAAGTTAATTATTAATTGTTACAAAACTTCACTAAAACCTTTTTCATGGCTCATACTATATGCCAATAATCTTTGTCTTATAATTATCTAATAATTATATTAATTTAAATAAAAGTCACTGTGTCTATGTATGTATGTTCCACATCTCCTTCTAAACCACTGGATTGATTTCAATCAAACTTTTCAAACTTTTTATTTAAGAAAAGAGAAAGGTCACCTTCAACTTTTCAAAGCCTAAAAGATGATTAAAATTTCAGTTAATTAAAATTAAGCAAGACGTTTTTCCGCGATGTCTTTCATTTCCATAAATTTTTTCTCTAATTTTAATATTTTTTTCAAAATTGATTTTAAACTGAATTCGTAACAATATTCTTGTTGATCAAAAATAATACGAAGAACTGTTTCCAGAAGGAAGAATGCTAAAAGAAAAATTTTAAAAGTAGACGATTTAAGAATTTATATCGGGACCAGCTATTGATTTATTTTCACGCTTTAAATTAATGAATAATTAAATAGTTAATTTAATTGTTTCAAAATATTCATTAAAACCTTTCATTGACTTTAGTAATTGTTAACAAAATTTGAAATACCTATATAACAAATAATAACGTATGAAGAAAACGGATGTTTTTAAAAATCGTCTGGTTCAATTGATATTTTCATTTTAATTGAAAGCATTTTAGATCAGAAAAGGAATTTATGTATTATAATATTCATACAAAAGTAATTTTTACCTTGAAAATATTAATCATGAAAACGTTTTAATCCGGAGCAAAGCCAGGTATATCAATTAACAGTTTTAATTAACAAAATTTAACAAAGATATTAACTATAAATTAATTAGTCATAAATTAATTATATATTATACCGTATAAAAAGTGAAAGTG
>BGPR01003987.1:961-55715 GCA_013235015.1 Araneus ventricosus
TTGTTTAATATTTTCTGCCGATATCGAGTTCTCTCATTCTTTTTGGACATTTTAAATGAAAGTTCTTCGAAGTTTATAGTGAAAACAGATATCGTTAAAAAAATTTAATAAATATTAAAATGCTTTGCAACAATGATTTGAATTCTTATATGGATCTCAACACATCATAAAATGATTTGTTTAATATTTTCTACCGATATCGAATTCTCTCACTCTTTATGGACGTTTGAAATGCGAGTTCCTCCAAGTTTCTAGTAAAAATCAGATATCGTAACATTTAATAAATATTAAGATGCTTATAAACAATTTAAGGATTGGTGAAGATTTACCGGTGTGGGCCATTATGCTATGAAACATCCATGCAGTGGCTGCTCGTCCATAAGAGCTGCAGAGCTGCAGTCCCTCCTGAAGCTATTTTTACAAAAATTATTTTTATTTTTATTCTAATTGGCTTAATTTTCCACTTAGAGAATTCAGTGATGAACGAAAAAGGCAAAAAAGTAATGAAAAATGTAAAAGGAAGACGGAAAATCAATCAAGAATTAAGAGAGAGACAGACCAGAGCTGCAGACAGTTTTGCCCCTCCTCATGATCCGAAATTATCCAATAATCAACGCGAAGCGGAAGAAAAGCAACCCTTTCTCTGCTTAAAATTGCATTCATTTGAGCTGCATTTTTTCCGAGCTCACGATTGGCGCGACTGTCTCATTTGGCTCTTTTTCGCTTTTTCTCAGTATTTAAGTAGTTTTTTCAAATACAATTCTGGAGGAGTTGTAATTTTTTGCTCCTTTATGTTTTTCGGGTCCTGATTACGGATCTGAGGTTTGCCAACAATAATTTCTGTTGGAATTTTAGTTCCAGCCAAAACATGAAAATAAATTTCCCCCAGATTTTTGCTTATAACTCAAAAACTATCAATTTTTAGTATATCATGATTATATACCAAAATAATCAGCACAAAATTAACTACAACTTAGGTCTATAGAACTTTTGCAGAACTTCTTGTTTCTGAGCTGACGAGCCGCAACTGCCCCCATGAAACGATGAATTTTAGTAACAAAGAAAAAGCGATTTCGTTTGCAAATAATAAAGTAAAAAATGTAGTAATTTGGAAATTTTATTATTTTAAGCCAATGAGAGGTTTCCTCGCGCAAGTGCTCCTCGTTGATTGGCGGATCTTTCTCCAGGCGGTCATTGAAATGATCCAAACTATTGATATTCATCATGTTCATTTTATAACCCTGTCGGTTTTAGTTACAGATGAGTAAAACCGTTTTTGTTTAAAATGCTTGTGTGTCAAAACATTTTACTAAATACGACTCGTACCAAAGTGCTATGGTACAAAAACAATGGTACAATGAGCAATCGCCTCGCGCAAGCATTCTTCGTCGATTGGCGGATCTTTCTCGATGAGGTCTTTGAAATAGTTCAAAATATTGGTATTCAACTCGATCATTTTAGTTACAGGTGAGTGAAACCTTTCTTGTTTAAAATGCTCGTGTGCAAAAACATTTTACTAAATACAACTCGTACCAAAGTTATATGGTACAGAAACAATGGTACAATGAGCAATCGCCTCGCGCAAGCACTCTTCGTTGATTGGAGGATTTTTCCCGATGAGGTAATTGAAATACTTCAAAATATTGATATTTAACTCGGTCATTTTATAACTTAGTCTGTTTTAGTTGCAGATGAGTGAAACATTTTTCGTTTAAAATGCTTCTGTGTCAAAACATTTTACTAAGTATGATTCGTACGAAAGGGCAATGGTATAAGAATTTCGACATCATAATGTATTCATCGAATTACACAACGTAAAATATAATTAATTACGTCATTTAAAGCAGTTTTACGATTAGAAATATACGCCTATGTCTAAGGATTCAGAAATTAGCTATTATGGATCTCTAAGTAAAGATTAAACATCTTTCGGCGATATTCAAGACTTTGAATTTTAGGAAGAAACGATTTTGGGAAAAAATGAATTTTGAGAAATATATTTATGTAAAAAATATAAAATGGCAATTTAAGACTATTTATGTTTAAAAATTCAAGTAAAATAGACACCGAATAAAATGTGGAGAAAAAGACCTAAAGAGGGTAGTAAATCAGCAAGTGGTCGAAACAAATGCCTCCCAAATGATCTCCAAGATCTGAATGGGATCTAACGTCCACAAATAAAAAAACTGAATAAAACACTTTTGCCCAACTGTGGAATATATTTTAAAATGCCAAATATGTTCTTTTTCATTCGAATAGCAGCGGATAGGGAGGGGGGATGAAAACAAACGAATAAATTGTCCGTCTCGGATTGATGGACTTTTAAAAAGTTTTCGAAGACGTCGAGAAAGAACAAGGGAAACGATCTCATTTAAATTTGAAAACAGCCAAAACAAACGGAATGACGGAGGCAAAAAAGTAAATTTTCCATCTTTTGGTCCTTTCTTCTCCTTCCCTCCGTGTGAGAAAAGGGAATTACATGTGTCGATGAAGCGTGAAAAATATAAGGAGCAATCTCTCAGATTGTGCCAGTTCAAGAAGGAATGATTAAATCTGGAAAAATAAGAGGTTAAGAAAATTTCTCCTTTTCCAGAGAAGTTTGCTTCACCGGTAATTTTCCACAGCTAAGAAGCTTTAATGGTTTTTGTTGTAGCCTCCCTCGTAGTCCTTAACAATGAAGACGAAAGAAATTTTGATAGATCAAACTCAACAGACGCTTTCCAGTGCAATTTCTCATTTAATTATTTTTGTCTTTTCTTCTCCTTCCCTCCGTGTGAGAGAAGGGAATTATTTGCGCAGATAAAGAGGGCAAAATAAGAGGAGCAATTTCTCAGATTGTGCCAGTTCAAGAAGGAATGACGAAATCTGGAAACATAAGAGGTTAAGAAAATTTTTCTTTTCCCGAGAAGTTTGCTTCACCGGTAATTTTCCACAGCTAAGCAGCTTTATTGGCTTTTATTGCATCCTCCCTCGTAGTCCTTAACAATGTAGACGAAATAAATTTTGACAGATCTATCTCATCAGCGGCTTTCTAGTGCAATTTCCCATCTAATTAAGACATGTGCCTTGCATCATAGTAAATTTATGTCTTGATAAAAATCTCTGATTTATGAAGAAGATCTAATCTTATGGGAAGCAGCACGATGAGTCAAAATCATTTTTTTATACTAGAATAAAAATGATAATTACAGATTCCTAGATCATTATCTAACCCTGATCATTATCCATCAATCTCAGACGGCTAGTAATTTGAAAGTATTGAAATTTATAATTATAATTTCAGATTTTCTCTTCTCCTTCTGCAGTTTGCGTATCTGCAGACTTCGTATTATGAACTTTCGCAAACACTTCAAAAGGAACGGATGGACGTCCGGATCGAGGTCTATCACATGTACAAACAGCTTCTTCAATTTTTTTCACCCAGTCACGCGCAGCTTACAAGGAACATGGACTTCGCCTTACTTCGTGTTTGCTTCGATAAACACGGACACACGCAGTATTTTTTGCATTCAGATAATAAAATTTTACTGATTCATAAAGTTGTTTTATTGTAAGTGTCAGCTCGTAGGCAAGTGTAAGAGCTTGGTTGAAGAAACGACCTTCGTACACTGCTTTTCAAACGTTTACCCCAAACAAGGACTTGTGCATGGGTTTGTGTAATTGGGGCTTCTGCAATGTCTGTATTGTGAGTAATCAGTAAAAGAATCACTCACAGAACAGAGACGGCACAGTTTCTTATCTCTGGATTGTGATTGGATTTCATTTGCATATGACCTATATCGTTGCTTTTCGTACTAAATGCACCGTTACAACCCTGTTTATGAATTTTCAATGTTCTAATCATTATCCAATGGGAAAAAGTGGTTGTGGCATTTAAAAAATTTCGAACTTCAATTACTGCAACCGTAACCCTAAAGGCGCCATTGTTATTATTCACCACTCACTATCTCGAGCGAATACCTTCAAATAACTATATATCACATTTCATTTCGATTAGCTGTACTTGGCGGCCGCTAAGGATTAATAGCAATTTTTCTTTATAATGTAAGGTCTTAGCCCAGTGGTACTGGGTCCGATCAGATGATCAACAAGACAAAGCAACACAGCACATTAATATTTAATTATGTTTCTTGATTAATGTCGTTTATACAAGAATTTACACATAAGGAAATACATTTAAATAATTAGCATAACTCCGGATGACATCGTAAGAGTCATGGAATGTTCATAACTGGAATTACTCGCAGCTATCAGTGGTGAGTTCTCGTGACAATTGATAAGCGATCAATTCAGCAACTGACAAAGTTCAGTAAATAGTTCTAACTCAGGGTGAGTTGTAAGTCCGAAGGCCGGAAGAGGAAATTGAGGTAATCGACGCTCAATTAATCAACGAAACCACCAAGGGCTATAAGAGTTACCAAGTCGGTAATTTCCAGTGAGGTTTCCAGTGAGGCTAACGATCCCCTAAAGGAATGCTCTAATGCGTTGCAGCTCTGCAAAGGAGCTATCATGCCAAGGGCTGGCTTCAATTCCACGGGTCTAAGAACGCCCATACAAGTGCAGAATATCGGCCCGAGATTTCACTTCTCAATCTTCTCCGATCTCGAGAATAGAGTCTCGAATCAATCTCCAAATCAATTCTCCGTCGATCTCGATCTTCCCTTCCTCTCCAAAACTCCAAACTATAAACTCCTTCTCCTAGCCCCTATGAGGCGTGGCCGAAAATTTAAGTCTCAGGGATTTGTAGGATGGTTGACCGCATCTTCCAACCTCTGACCATTGGCCGAGGGTCGGAACTTTAAGAGTTCTTTTGACGGTCTCTGATGTGGCCAACTCTATGTGAGGTCTTTTGCCCGGCGGTTGCGCAATGTCGTCTGTAGTTTTATGACCCTAGATAAACATCGCGGCTCTTTCTCTTCTAGTCCTAAAAGGGTTTGTGTGGGGTCTTTTCCTGTGGGAACTTCAGGGCGAGAGAAGACCTCAAAATAAGTACCCTGTATTTCATATATTAAAACTATTCTCCAGGCAAAGTTTCCATTTAGTTTTCATTTTGCGTGAAAAACCAACAGATATATCTAACTTGATGTTCATCTCACTGAACCATTTAAAGAGTTAAAAGGAGTTGATTTTTCCTGATAAACTTCGTTCCCATGAGGAGAAATAACTAATTAATTGCTTGTTTAATCGAACGGAGCAGAAATTTAGCAAGTTAATTAAGAACATTCCCGAGGTATCTTGTAGTTTGAATCAGGATGCACAATTCAGTACAAATTAGGCTTATCTGTAAAAGAGTTGGAATGAGTCCAGCAGGATTTCAGCATTCATTGCGGAGCTTTTATTTTCTTGTGCCATTACTTTAATGTTCTTCACTGGTTATCTGAATTATAAAAACGAATCTAAAAACAAATACTAATTGAAATGTAATTCAGGTGGCAAATTTAGAACTGATTAAATGCTGATATACGGAGTGTCCACACTTATCGTGGTCCAATAGCTAATTTCTAAACAGTTCGAGATAGACATATAGTTCCAATTGGAGAAATGTTTTAAATGAAAGGAAAAATTATATGTTTTTTGAGTGAATAAATATATTCCTGAAAAAGTTACGAATTCTAACTTTTTATACTGTCCCCCGGTCCTATCAGTCATATTTAGTATAATATTTTTGACAATCTAATATTTTAAACAAAAAAAGCCCCACACTTATGCGACTGACCGAGTTATGAATATCGCTGACTTAGACCATTTAACACCATTTCAATAGCCGTATTGAAGACGATCCACCAATCACTGAAGAACAATTGCTAGACGAGGCCGCTGATTGGCTACCGATACAGATAATTAGCCTACAAAATGTAGTTTTTCTCTCATTTTTTTCTCAGAAATTGTGAATAAATGCTAAATGCGAAAGACAAAATGTTGGCATCGGAACAGATAGATTCGCTAAAAAGAAGCAAATTCGCAATAATAAATCATAAATTATCGTGGGTAAGAAGTCAAAATCGTGAAGAAGGAGTGAAATCATTAGCGGAATTGTAATCGAATTATTCGATTATAACAATCAAATTCCAAATATTTGAAATATGATGTACCGTTTGTTAGAAATATTATTTGCTGATGTTTCTCTATTAATACTACTGCTTTTAAGCCATGTAACTATTTTTGCTTTGTTTTACATTAAATCCGCCAAACCATTCTGCTTCCAGTTAAAAAACTAATTTTTTAGAAAACAATTCTGTATGCATCACTGAGGATTCCATTATTTTCAAGACGTTTATTTTTAACCATGAAGAAATATAAAGGTAGACGTTTCTTTACCTTTTTGAAATAACAAATTATACAAGATATCAGTGTCGAATCTAGGATTCTGGTCTGGAGGGGGGGTGAGGTCATAAAAACTGTGTATCGTCGTGATAAATGCCAAAACTCAAGGCTAAAGTAAACAAAAACTCTTTAATTTTACAGACTTCACTCACCTGACAATAGGAATCACAAAGAAAAGTAAAATACTTTCGCTAATTTAATAAAAATTACAATGAAATAACTAGCCAAAAAATGTCTCCGACCGCGTCAAAGCTACAAGTATGAGTGGAATGACTACAAAAGTAGGAAAACTTTCGAGCCTGTCAAGCCAGAAAGCAATTTTGAACGTTTTTATTATTTTTATAAAGAGATAAATTAAGAAAAAACAGTTGTAACGATGTTAAATAAAATCAAGAATTCTGGCTTGGCTCTAGGGGGGCTGTAGCCCGATAGCCCCCCCTGGATTTGCCACTGCAAGGTACCAATTCTAATCGTTGCCCAATAGTTAACTTCTAAGCCGTTAGAGATAAGCATATACTTCGATGCTTTAAATGAAATAAATGCTTTTCTTTAAATGAAATGCAAAATGCTTTAGATGAAGTGAAGAATTATATTTTGTGTTGTTTGAGTCAATACATGTACAACTGTACTGCAGAAAAATCTATTGGGATTTCTATATTTTTATGCAGTCCACTGATCCTATTAGTCATATTTAGTAAAATAAGTTGACACATTAACTTTTTGATTGAAAAAGTTCCTCTCTTCAGCGACTAAAGTGAACAAATTACGAAGCTTTAAATCCCATTTTTAAGACACTCAGTGGCCACTTCGAGAAGCACTTCCCGCTGATTGGTGGATCCTCCTCTATTATTAAATCGTCTTAAATAGCGCTGTCCAAAGCTTCATTATTTGGTTAATTTTAGTCGCCAAAGAGGGGAATATTTTTTATTTGGAACAGCTAAATCGGGCCAGGAGGAGGATTGTATAAAAAAATAGATATCACCGTTTCTTTATCAATATACAGGGTGTTTCGAAACTCATAGGCAAAAATTTAAGGGGTGATAGAAAACATCTAAACAAGCAGTTTTCACCATACAATGCATGGGCGGAGAGCAAGGGGTGAACCGCTAGACGGCGCTGTAATGGAAAGCATAAAGCGCGAGTTTTCTTACACATCGTCATTTCTACCTTGGATTTCAGAAGGCATGGCGATGTACAGTACTCAGGAAAAGGCGGACATGCATTTTATGTATGATCTAGCGAATGGGAATGATTTGGAAGCCGAAAGACTGTACAGGCAGCGTTTCCCGAGAAGACACGTGATAGACCAAAAACTGTTCGAGCGATTGCATCGGTACCTGTGTGAAACGGGATCCTTTCTCAGCGGCATGCATGATGCAGAGCGTGGCAGGAGTGTGCGGACGCCACAAGTTGTAGAGGACATCCTGCAAGGAGTGGGAGAATGTCCGTATATTAGGACGCGAGAGGTTTCCCGTGCCGTAAATGTGTTCCACTCGATTGTTTGGCGAGTACTACGGGACGACGGATTACACCTCTGCCATGTACAGAAAGTGCAAGTCTTCATACCTGCAGATTATGCGCCACGTGTCGAATTTGCACGTTGGTTTTTGCAACAGCTAACGGCGCAACCTGATTTTAGTGCACATGTGTTATTCATGAATGAAAGCACCTTTTCTCGTGAAGGAATTTCTAATACGCACAACCTTCATGTCTTCTTTTGAGCAGTTTCTGTAATTTTGCTACACATGCTATCAATAAAAATTATTTAATACCTCCTCTATCCGTTTGGTGTTTCATGTGACAGTGACAGAGACCTCCTAGCGGTTCACCGCTTGCTCTCCGCCCATGCATTCTATGGCGAAAATTGTTTTTTTAGATGTTTTGTATCACCCCTTAAATTTTTGCCCATGAGTTTCGAAACACCCTGTATTTATTGACTCATACGACATTAACTAAGATTCTTTAGGCAAATTTAAAGAATTTAACCAAATGGAAGTGTATGCCTATCTCTAATAATTTAGAAATAAACTATTGCACCGCGATTAGAGAGGATACCTTGAATAATTTTTAATGTTAGTTAGGAATTTGAGTTAAGCATTTTTTTCTTTCAAGTATTAAATGTAAACATTTTATTCTGTGACAATTAAAAATTCTAATTAGGAAAGTTAAAATAATTTTTTATTAGCTTAACAAGAAAATAAGTTATGAGATTCGAATTCAGTTTTCTTGATGTTGAGACAATTAAGTAATGATGTTTAAAAGATATTTGATGCAGAGCTAAGAGCGGTTCATAATTTAATTATCTCCAAATGAAAATGATTTTCAAAGAGGGAAATGAAAAACTGATTAATTACCACCTTGTTAAAATTCTATTCACGAAGAGAAATATTTTGCGATGCCAATTATTTGCACATATTTCGGTTGAAGCCATACATAAATAACAGATATGATTATAAAAATGGAATTAAATTCTACAAAGAAATTTGGAAACATACATTTAGTAAGAGAATGAATGAATAAAAAATTTCCTAAAGGATGTTTTCGTTGGAAATTTTCTACCTCATTCGGAAACTTTTAATGAGAAAAAAATAACATTTTATGAGAGAAGTTAGTTTTTCATTTCAGTTATAGATAAATAATTTTTTAGGTATTGCTATTATATTCCCTATAGCCCCAAGAACAAATTATTATATTTCCCCTGGTTTGAACCTGCCACCCCCCCCTTATGCTTGAACTGAGACAACTAAAAACCAAAAAACCCGAAACTCTTGTTTATGTCAAAATGCAGACGATAATAGGAAAATGCAAAAGAATTTTTGTAAATAGTAGTTCAATTAAAACTCTTATATAACAGCGAGTATAATTGCCTGATTTCGTATCTTTCTTCACTTATCAAAATAATTTGCTGATCCAGTATTTTAGTAACTTGAAGTTAAGTTTTTGTTTTGCCTTAGTGAATGCTGATGCAGCATAAGTGACGATCTCAATATGTTGCTTTTATTTCATCGAGAATATTTTCCTTGCTCTGTAAGTATCGCCAAGTTTAATTTCAAAACTTAATTGTCGGTTGAGTTTGCAAATGAATTCTTCCCTGAAACTTTTGTGTAAAATTCAAAAATTAAAATTTCTATTAAGTTATTACAGATTCATAAACTTTTTTTAAGCAAAGCTTTAACAGAAACTAAACTTCACATCCTGATATCATATCATGTCTTCTCATCTTGAATGTATAAGAACTGTTGATCAGACCTCACGGAACTCTATTATGTCTTCTTAAAGCTTACTTTTTAGATCAAATTAATAGACTTTTAACTTTTTTCTCAAATTATTAGAATAAATAGCATATATAATAACTATTCAAATTTATTTAAAGCTTTAGATAATTTAAAGAATATTCTTAAAGACAACGGATTCCCAAATTCTTTCATTAATATTAATAGTTTTTTAAAAGGAGTATGAAAAATATTTCTAATTAATATATATTAATGGTTTTTTCTGATTTTATTTGTTATAACCGTTTAAATATTAGTTTTTTTTTATTCTGATTAATTAGTTTGAATTTTTCTTCATAGATGGAGCTAGGTGCTAGCTAATTCTTTGTTGCTTCCTGTGTATTCGGCGTCGCCTGGTTTACATCTAAAATTTCGGCAGAGAGTGTTAGGTTTAACACACTCTCTAGTATCTTTTGATTATTCATTAAGGATTTTGAATTTTGATCTTTCAGAATGTTTCTCATATTGATACTGGACAGGATTCAGGCCACAAAGGGTATACTTTTGATTTATAATCTTGTTTAATTTGGAATCTTTATGGCGAGTGGTCTTCGATAAAGTTCGGCATTCGATTTCTCATTCATTTCTTCCTTTTTGAACATTTTTTACTTTCTAAATTAATTTTATGTGTTTTAAATATTATCGTTTTAAACTTCTGTTGATGCAATCACTTGAGGCTGTTGCGTTAGTACGCTAAAAGATGTACTGTCATCGTTTATGTTTAAATCTGCTGTTTCGTATCTATACTTTTCTTTCTTTTTTAATTTTAATTTTTGTTCAGTATATCTATTACTTTTTAGATTCTATGGCTGAAGCGGAATCCTTTGCTTAATTGTATTCACAATAAGGCAAACCACACATGTTGATGTTACTTTAGAAAACGTCAGATGCAACTAGAGTAAAAATTTACCGCAATGGAATTAGTATAGTCAAAAAGATAATTTTTTGTTATTTAAGATGGCGCAAAAATAACTTTCGTGCAATAAATATTTAAGAAATAATGGGCGAAAAACATCTAAAAATTAGGCTTAGAAACAATTAATTTTCGTTATTAATTAAATAGCTTAAGAATTAAATAATTCTGAAAGTTGTCAATAGCACAGTTGACCTAGAAATGTTCTTCGGAATGTTTTGGTCAAATTTCATGTCGCTACCGATCACCGTTTAGGATTTCTTGTAACCGACAGACAGACACGCGTATTTCCTGCTTTTTATTAACAGATATGCGACGGCTGTGGTCTAGTGGTAAGGTCTCAGCTTCGGGGACGGATGGTTCCAGGCTCGAAACCGGATTGCCCTGAAGATCCGCCTTGTACTGCATTACCGCCACAAGAAAAACCCTGGGCACCAGACATGCCTGTGGCAGGTGCCATGGAAACGGGATATTCCACTGCATTTTGGGGGTGAAGGCGTTTACTTCATTTGGCGCAGACAGAACAGACGGAAGTTTTGTTTCGCTTTGTACTACGGTCGAAGACGAATTCCTCGCCAAACGAAGCGTGCTTTGTTCGCCAAATGTTGCGTTTGATTTTATACCCGTTTACCTACTTTCTTCGAAGTTGGCCTACTTCCTTTTTGAAGTTTGCACGAATTTATGACGCACCCGGTATATAATTATATACCTATCTCCAACTTTGATGTCAAATTTTAATATATTTGGCTCAGAATTTCATACATATCTGTAATCTTTGTGTAAAGACCACGTATCAAATTGTCTGGCATATGTTTATCTCGTTTAATTTTTTCCAATTGTATTCACATTCAGCCAAAATTTCATAAAACTTTTTCGGACTCAGGGTGTTTGAAGCGAGAAGGTTTATCAAACTATACAGGTCAAGTATTTTGGTGAATACAGTACTTTCTTTTTGTGTACTTCATGTAATAGAAAATAAATATTTCAGCTCAGAAAAATCCTAATTATTATCTATGTAGTGTTCATACATCTTCGAATTCATTTTAACAAATAAAAGAGCAAGGTATAGATTAGGAACATATATGAAGTAGACACTTATTGGAATCCTTATCATTATATTTCTTCCCAATTTTACGTGAAAATAGCTTTCTGAAAACTGACGATTACCATAATTCAATTTTAAAAACTAAAAATTCACTCCACATTTTAAATCCTTTTCAGATATTTACGTTTCATTTTAAGTAAGAAAAGACACAAATACTTTGATATTAAAGAGCAGTTGAATAATCATCTTCTTATCTTAAGATAGAAAATATTTCTTTTTATGATTTTCCCAGAAGAATTGGAAATATCTGTAAAAAATATATATATGTTCTGATTTACATTTTAAAAATTAATAGAAATAATGCTACAATAAAAATGATCCCCTCGAAAGATTAAAAACAATTTTTTGTCTTCTGAATTCAAAGCAAGCTCATGAAATGTCCCAGTGAATTTACAATTCAATGACTCTAGAAATTTGAAATTGAAGTAAAAAAAATCACAATAAAAGGATTTCACGTTCTGAAAATGCTAAGTTACATTCCATGTCATTAAAATGCTTGAGAATAATTTAAATTTCATTTCTTTGTGGCAAATTAAATTTCATATTTTTAAAGCAGATGAAATTATTGAGAAAGTTTCTTTCCGAATAATTAATTCGAGGGAATAGTTTTTTCTTTCACGGGAGTTTCCTGGAGAAATGTTCACTTGTGAAAAATGTGAATAAATGAAAATTATTCTAAGTATAACAAATTTTCATGGATACGTTATTGTTTCCTTGTTCTTAGAACACGGAAATCTCTTGCAATGTTTCAACTTTTTCAATGCATGTTTTCCATAAAAAAAAAATTCTGTATCTGAAAGCATCACATATTTCATTATTTTCACTAACTAGCTCTTGTGTTCCGTCGCTTAATAAGCAACATCAACAATCTCAATTTTTTGAAATTTCAAAAAGTAAAATTCGAATGAATTTTTCGCTACAGAAAACGAATAATTCTAAATTTTTGTCCAGTCTGGTTGGAACATGTGGTCTCATATCCATGGCAGATGTTTAAAAAATTCTGAAATACTCGATATTAGTTGCGAAAAATTCATGTGAATCTTTCTTTCTCTTTGAAATTTAAAAAAATTGAGAGAGGTGGTGTCGCTTGTTAAGTGGCGGTTTTTTGTGTGAGCGTATAATACCTGACATAAATGATATAATTATTCTTTAACTAATTAGCAATGAACTCTTATTGCCTCTTGCATATGGGGAGGCGTTGACCTATTAGCTAAGTTTGCGCTTCCGAAGTGAGGGATCATTCGTTCGAGGCCCATGTACACCAGAGATCCGCCAGTTATAGGGCCTCACGCATCCTCTCGTTGGTGTAGTGTGGAAGTTTGTACACGAAGGGCTAGCTGAGGTTTAGTTTTATTAGCCTGTCCACTCTTCAAAATTACGAGATGTGTCCCACTATAGCTATATCGCTATACAGGGTCCCCACACTTATCGTGATCAATAGCTAATTTGTAATCCGTTAGGGATAGACATATATTCCCAATTAAAAAACTGCTTTAAATGAAGGGAAAAATTATAATATAATTTTTGTAAGTGAATAAATATATTTCTGAAAAACTTACGAATTCTAACTTTTTATACTGTGCCCCGGTCCTATCAGTCATATTTCGTAAAATATTTTTGACACTCTAATATTTTAAACAACAAAAGTCCCACTCTTTTGCGACTAAAACTGACCGAGTTATAGCGCTTTGAATATCGTTGGCTTAGACCACTTTACACCATTTCAATAGACGTCTTGAAAACGATCCACCAACCAATGCATACCACTTGCAGGACGAGGCCGCTGATTGGTTATAAATCATGAACTCCAGAACTCTCTCAGTTTTAGCCGAAGAAGAGTGGGACTTGTTTTGTTTAAAATGTTAGAATATCAAGAATATTTTCTAAATATGACTGATAGGACCGGGGGACCGTATAAAAAATTAGAATTCGTATTTTTTTCAGAGATATATTTAGTGACTCAAAAAACATATATCATAATTTTTCCCTTCATTTAAAGCATTTTTCTAATTGGAACTATATGTCTATCTCTAACGGTTTAGAAATTAGCTATTGATCATGATAAGTGTGGACACTCTGTATGGCAATATAGCTATCGGGCAGCTTTTAAACAGGGAGCTTGTCTAACAAAACAATATCAATCCTCTTCTTTTAACCCGAGTGGTTGATCAAAGTTGCAAGTATAAAATAGATTTGCTGAAAAAAATGTGTGAAGTAATTACAACAGCTCTCTGCGAAACTCAGATCATGCTACCAGATTAAGCTTGCTCTAACAATTAGTTTTGATTTTAAAATGTTTCATTATTCATAATAGAAATATAAATTAAAAGGTAAAAAAATATAAATAAGAAACAGAAGATATAAACAAAAAACGATAACAATACGCCTTTTTGCGTGCTCCATGCAACAGCATCAAGTGATTGCATCAACAAAAAATAAAAACAATTAATATTTAAAACACATAAAATAGAAAAGAGATTATTCAAAAAATTTATAATCTTACCCTTGACAGAAAATTTTTTCCATTTTAGAACTTCTATGGCGAGTGGTCTTTGAAAAAGTTCGTCATTCGAGTTCTTATCCATTCCTACCATTTTGAATAACCTCTTTAACATTCTAAATTCTATTTTATGTTTTCTAAATATTAATTGTTGAAATTTTTTTTGTTGATGCAATCACTTGATGCTGTTGCGTTGAGCACGCAAAAAGTTGTTTTGTTATCGTTTTTTGTTTAAATCTTCTGTTTCTTACTTATAATTTTTTAAACTTTTTAATTTATATTTCTATTATTTGTTTCTGTATTATATTAGAAATAGCTGCATATGCGACATTCTATATAATACTAAGAGTTTTTAATTAATTTTTGACTAATTAATTTATAGTTAATGTCTTTGATAATTGTAACTGTCATTATTCATAGGTTTCATTCAAGACCAAACCAAGATTTCACCGAAATCTCTGCTAAATTTAATTAATGTTTCACTTTTTTAAAAAGTCAAAACAATTCAAAATGTTAATTCAAAAGAGTAAGCAAAAATACTTCTGAGTCCCTGACTCAATAGAAAGTAGTTTCAATTCTAAAAACAACGCCGCTTTTACAAAATTGAAAATGGGCGTTTAGTTACAAAACGCATTACCCATGAATGTTGACATCGCTACTGAAACTTGAATGGATAATGCCAGGTTCACAATTCTTAAAACAAGAACATAAATACAGCAATGCGCGTTTTACCAGTGCTGTCTGTAGTGTGAACCCAACAATGATCATTAGGGGAAGGTTTCAGAGGTAGCATTTTGTGAAAAAGGACATAACATATGTACACGTGAAAACTAAACATACGTAAAAACTGAGAAAACAAATTACTACGATTTAAAAATCTTTTACTTTTCTCAATTATTTGCATTATAGCGCATTCAAAAATTCATCAATACAGTATCTCAAAATGGAAAAATACTAAGAAGAAAAAAAAAACTCCAAAAGTTCTTTAGTTACTTCCTGAAAAATTGAAGACAAGGTTTTTGAAAAATATGGTGAGTTGTTTGCTGTATTTTTTGAACAAAGAATTTAAAAATATGAAAACATGGCATATAAAATATTTTAAAATCATATTGATTTTTCTGCGAAGCATTTCCAAATAAATAAAAATAACAAAAAATAAAGAAATGCAGTCCATTCCTTAGAAAACACGAAAGCTTTCTCATGCAAAATAAAACCAAACATGGTAAGAAAATCGCTGAAATTTTATAAAAAGACACTGCTATATATAGTCTAAAAAGATACATATTTTGACTATAAAAATACTGAAAATAACAAACTACATAAATACATCCAGAATGTCGAAAGCAGAGTAGAAAATAGAATTATTATACAATGGAATCTCCCTATAACGAAATCGCTTGGTTCCAGTTGAAAAATTCGCTATAGAGAAAATTTCGTTATAAGGAGATCAGAGATTTTTGAAGTTATTTAAGTAAATGTAGCAAACCTTTTAGAATGTGCGATAAGTTCAAAAATATTTAATTATGACTTTCAATTAAAAATGAAGTAATATTTATTATAAATTTGTTAAAGTTATACTAATTTTTATTGTATAAATAAAATGCTCAAAAGTGAAGACAATTCACCAATTTAGAGAATAATATGTACTAGTATGGATAAACATAAAATGCGTATTGTCACATCCATTTGCTGTTTCCACTCCCACTCCACCCCTATTCTTGGAATCTTGACCCGTAGAAATGTTGCTCCTTTTGTAGAAACCCTGGTCCCCACAACTGCATTACCCTTCACATAGCATTCTATTGTTATGTGTTATCGCTGGAATGAACAATGCGAGTGGTTCCAGAAACAGGCATTTGTGAACGACTTGTTTGCACAGAAATTAGCAACTTTCTTCAAAAATGACAAAAATCGAAAAGATATAGGTCTGAAAAAATTCGTTATAGGGAGACAACCACATCGTTATGTGGAGAATATTTTGAATGCTATTTAACATTCCGATTAAAAATTTCGTTATAGGGAGAAATTCGCTGTTGGTAGACTTCGTTGTAGGGAGACTTTACTGTATAAAAAGCATTTTTTTTTTTTTGAAATCCTTCGTCCCATATCCAACTGATTTTAAATTCTTTAACAACGTCCTTAAACAGCTCGTAGCATTTTGGAAATCTTTCAAGCATGTTTTGTTTTGCGCAGTGTTTCGAGTCTTTCAGTTCCTTTCTGAATTTAATCTTTAGAGAGATCTCACCTTCATCTGCTGAAAGCAAAACGTTAATTCACGAGAATGTCTAATCTAACAGATTTTAACGTAGGACTATGTTCCTCCCATTTGATTCACACGCCAAAACGTCACAAAGAAGGTTGTATGGAGATCCTCTATATCTCGATAACTACATATGTTAGAAACTTAACTATTGTCTTATTTTAGAGATAAAGGGTAACAACAGAAGTTATGAAAACAAATTCGAAAGTCGGAATCGTAGTTCAGCGACTGCTGAGTCGCAAATCTTGGCAAAAATGCGCATGAATTGGTGCCGCGATCCTCTATATCTCGGTAACTACATATGTTAAAACATAACTAATGTCTTATTTTAGAGATAAAGGGTAACAACAGAAGTTACAAAAAAATTTGAAAATCTGAATTTGTTCAGCGACTACTGAGTCGCAAAGTTGGGCAAAAATACGCTCTCCACGAATTTGGGAGGAAATCGATGAACATTGTACAGAACACATTGTAAAATAGTTTATAGTGAATGAATTTGGACATATCTGTAATGTTTGCGATAGACTGTGGTTTGTCAAAGATGTAACACCGGCGAATAAAAATGAGAAGTTTCTTTTTGTGTCGAGAGAGACAAAAGAGAATCACGAGTGACTTCGAGAAACAAGAGTATCGCGAGTACCTTCGAGAAACAAAAGAAAATCGCGAGTAACAAAGAGAATCCGAGAAGCTTCGAGAAACAAAAGAGAATCACGAGTGAAGTAGTCCTACGCCTTTAACATCAGCGGCTAGCTGTTTGAAAAAGACAGCCTACCGTCATTTTTTTCATCAATTCATTAGTCTAATCCAGAGGTTCCCAACGTGTGGTACGCGTAACCCTGGGATTACTCGAGGGACCAGTTGGGGTACGTGAAATCAATGCTGGCAGTGGCGGAAATAAAGAAAACATTAAGAATTCGAGTTAGAGAATTTTGCCTCCTCAAGTTAATACTTGCTATGCAATAAGTATACCACTTTTTTTATTGCCCACGCCGACCCTACTTACCCAAAGGGTGTAAAGCATGTGACGAGTTGGCGGCAAGAAAAATTCCAATACAAATATTAAACTAACACAATACAAAATAATTGAATACAATAAAATACAAAGAATTAGATAATACAATACAAGAATGTAAGTAAAATAATACAATAAAAGTAATACAATACAAAATACAAATGTGAAAAACCTAAATAACTATATTACTACCTATAACTATACCACTTAAAAATTTATTATGAAAGAGTGTAATTTTTTGCCATCTTAATAACTTAATGCGAGATTTATACTATTCTGTTTTCATTTGATTTGGCGTTGAACTAATACTATTATAAAATTGCAATAAAATGTAAAATCAAAATAAGTAAAGCAAATGTTATTAATTGAGTCATAAGTCTCTTAAGCTAACATGAGCTCTTAACGTTAATGATAAAAATTTCTTTGCACTGACGGATGAATGGTCGGGGATTATGACAGCAGTGAGTATGCAAAAATATAAATATTAATCAAGAGGTACGCGAGGAAATAAAGGTTGGTAACCCCTGGTCTAAACTCTCAGTCTGCAACAAACAGAAACATTAATTCAAGAGAATATCTAATCTATAATTTTTGTCAATGAAATTAAAAATTATTATTTAAAGGAATTATATTTTTAAATCCAGAGAAAATCTTGATTGCTGCTCTAAGCTGCTAAAATATTTTATTGAATTTCTAAACTCTATAAGTTTCGGAATCATTTAACATATCTGTAGATAATGAGAGTAAAGATTTAGAAACGAAAACAGAGAGAAATAAAATTTTAAATTAATGTACCTCTGACTTTCAATTCTTTAATTTACGGACACACATTTTATATTTATTTAAATATGCAAGGAAAGAAGAATTTTAGCTTAAATTTTAATAGAAAATAATTAGGAAAGAATATAGCAAATGATGGTGTTTTTTGCGTCCAGGCAAAAAAATTTTTAAACTGCAGAAGACACTGTGTACAAATTGTTTATAATTTAATAACGCCCAAAAGTTGCAATTAGCAAATTGCTTATAAATAAGATGTTTGGACAGTTTTTAGCCGTCTAGACTGTTTCATAAATATCAGAAAATAATCCTAAAATGAAAGGAAGTTTCACTTTGAAGCACTATCAGTTTATTCCATAATCCTTTCACATTTGTTGACCATGAAGAAAATCACTTAACAGTTCTTCAGATAAAGGAGCATGCATTGTTTGTTTGTTAAAAAAATTAATTCTTTTATTGAATCCTTCGGATAAAGCAGAATCCAATTTTGATCCTTTCAACAAATTTTGTCAAAGAAAAATTCTATTTTTAAAACGATGAGTCCTTTGTGTTTAACTTTGATACTTCGCAATTTATTAGATGTTTATATTTAAAGCTTTGTTAGTTTCTTATATCTAAGTCTGGTGTAAAGTTTCAGAGCTTATACGTAAATATACCGTTCACTTTTTATTTCATTTTTCATCTTGTACATTCGCAAAAAAATAAATTATACTGGAATAGAAAGTGAACAATTTTGAAGAACAGATTGTTAGTTAGAACTGAGAAGCATCCTTTTCCTCCGACTGATTGAAAATCCTGAAATCAATTATAATATATTATTCAGATGATTTTAAAATGCTAATAATTATTTTAATATTCAAAAACAGATATTCGCTGAAATATTAATATTGTAAGTCAGTTGGAAGCAACTTAAACTAGTTAATTTTTCAATTCCTAATATTAGTTCACACTCTCCCTATATATACCTTGTTCAAATTTTGCAATCGATTTTAAACTAACTTCCCGATGAGCTGGAGACTTGAAACTTTAGGCATACCTCAGAAATAGATGACAATGCAATATTAATTCGCTTTCTTCTCTGTCTGTTCATCTATCATTTCATATTTTGCATGACGCATGCGCAGTACGTTTTTCATTATATCTCGAAAACTATTAACATTACAGACTTGGTTCTTGGGTATATGGATTGCCCATGGGATCATCGAAGCACCTCCATATTTCAGCCATATCTTTGCGCATGCGCAGTAATTTTTCATTATACCTCGAATCACCTAAGTAGGAATTAACTTATTTTTTTTATATTACTTGTTTAGCATCGCTTATATTGGACGGTGTGAAAAATGTATTAAATAATGAGCGATTTTGATGAATGATTACTTAATCTTTTTCCTATAAATTTACTATACTCATTGATAACTGTTTACTATACCAAAGAGTGCAAAAAAGTTCATCGCCATCATTTTCTAAGTAAAAAATAGATAAAACGTATTTAACGTACACCGTAAGTTGCCACGTTAAATATTTCATCACGGGTTGCCATCAAGAGATTTGCAGGTCGCAAATAAATAAAAATTTAAATTTAAAGTATCTAAAAAATATCCAAAAAATTAACATTCTAAAAATTGAATTCAAATACTCGAACACAGGACTAATTTTTCCTAGGACAGTTGAATCAGTCAGACAACTGCAGAACAAACTGGTCCCTAAGCGAATCTCAAAACGTAAAAAGTAACCTAAAAATAATGTTCTGAAATTTAAACGATACATGATTTTAATTTGAATAGGTTTGAGAACATGGCTCTTGCAAATTAAAAGAAAACAGCAAATTGAATTTTCTTGAAATTAATGCAAAAATAATCACGAGGTGTCGGGAAAGGGGTCCCCAAAGTTGCTTGGGTCTCTAGCTTGTTGCCTTGTAGGCTTTGAAAATTCCAGAACAGCTGCTAAAATCGGCCCCGCAAAGTCGCCACCTGGATGGCCGGCAAAACTCCAAAGGAGAATTCGCCCAAAGAGCTTCTTTTCACTCCTTATCTAGTGACACTTGGCACAAAAAACCTCTTCGGAAACTCCCAATTAAGAAGGAGTGATGGATGTCCCTTCTCAGTTGAGCTGAGACGAGACTATCCATAGACCAGACCGCTAATAGCCAAGACTGTCACCGGACATAAATCAATCGCCTGGTGAAAGGAAGACCCCATTGGTGGACATCACCGAATTGTCAGAGAATCCTCACGAATTGGCGGAAAACTTCACTTGTTGGGCGGACCTCGTCCCTGGGAAAACGAAGATTTCAGCTGCGGCAAAGAAGAAAAGAAAGAAGTTGATTTTTCGATCGGCGATCACTTATTGATCGGATTCCGATCATAGCATCGTGTTTCGAGTGCTGGATCTTCGGATCGGTTCTAGAAATAACTGAGTCCATTGTGGTCAGTTGTGTAGCAGAGTTCAGAAGCTGATTTAAGAAACTGTACGCTTCTGTTTTACTGTTTAAGGAGAGCATAGTTCTCTTATCTGAACTGCTGGAGTTTTATTCTAGATGAGAGGATGCTCATGAGGACTTATTGAATAATAGTTTTAAGTAGAGAAAATGCTCTGAATGACTGATATTTCTACCTTCAAAGGCTGTCTCAAACACCATTCTGTAAATTTACTCACGTCTATAATATTCTGTTCATAAATTATTGCTTATTTTGTAATCTATAATAACCAAGAGTAACTTTAAAATAAAATTATTAGATTTGATACTAGTTTAGCTGTTGATTCACGCTACCCGTGGTCTCACGACGTCACAAGGCTTTTTTGGCAATCCGGCTAAACAGCAGAGGAAAATTAAATTTAAAAAAATGTTTTTGTTTCCATTTAACCCCACAGGGGGACACCGCGAGTAGACGGATATGAGTTCTCCCCGGATAAGTAAGTAGGAACTCGTGTCCCCTGTGAGCAAGTAACGGTGGAGCTCCGAGTCCCTCCACCAATAATAGTGCGTACCTCCTTCGGGAGGGGTCGGGTCGTGGCCCGGCGATGGCCTACTAGGACTCCGGCCTCAGCAATGGAGCTGTAGTTACGGCCACTGTCATTCAGAATCCCGGGCGCTACGGCAGGGCAGGGTGATTCGGCTTTCCGGTTTGTTTCTATTTCCAACTGTGTAGATATTTCCTTTTTCTATTGTTTGCAGCACTTCTTGAAGTCTTATTCAGTATAGTTCCTGCTTTTCGTGTAAAAAACACTGATTGCAGCATGTGATAAAATTTTTTTGCAAACCATTGTATAATCAATTTTATAAAAGTTTTTATAAATTTTATGTTGGACCGACTGTGGTCAGCAATGTTGAGGAGAAAAGTATCGAACTGAGACTTAAACAAATCGAGAATGATTTTTAAAAATACAAATTTAATTTCAGATTTATCTGGATCTACATGTAATAATAACTCAGAACTTTTAATTTCTTCGTAAATTTTAAAATGATTGGATCAAAGTAGAGAAAACACTTGTTTGGTTGTCTAGATATCAAGCTTGGGAAGTCTCCCCTTTTCTCTGTTTTCCCACAAGAAGGGACCATCTACGAAGTCCCTAAGGCATGTAGAAGGAGCGCTCAAGAAGTCGTGAAAAAGACCATACACGTAGTCCAATGTTACGTTAAAGCCCGAGGGTTCGGAGAGACGGTGCCGATATGGTTTGTAGACCACACAAGGAGCCGACAAAGGAACAGTTACGTTTCGACCCTTTCCAATGATGAGCCTGGAAGGGAAGTGAATGTTTGTGGTTGGAGGATGTGGTCAGCAGCCGGACAAATCACTGAGATTGAAATTTTCGGCCACTCCTTTGGAGGCTGGAAGTTAGGGTTTAAGAAGTGAAGACGGAGAGAACGTAAGGACATCAGATGATTCATGAAGATTAAAAGTCAGAAGCTCGACGCTCGAGTTCTGGACTTTGATGACGGGCGTTTTCTGACCCCGGGATTTTCAGACAACCCTTGGCTAGGCTAGCTCCTTTGGTGAGCTGCAGAATCGCATCATAGCATTCCTTAGGAGAATTGCCAGAAAAGTAGCGAGCGTTTGTATACCTCGCTGACAAATACCGACCTCGGTAACTTCCATCTAGAATAACCCTTTGGTGGTTTACTTCGTTTAATTGAACGTTCTATATACATCAATTTCCTCTTCCGGCCATCGGAACTTACTGAACTCGCCCTGACTTGTAATCCATTGACTGAATTTTATCAGTTCCTGAATCGATTGCATATCGATTGTTTACGAGTGACTCACCCTGATAACTGCGACTAAGTCCAGTTACGAACATTTTGACTCTCGCGATCTCATCCGGGACTTATACAACCTCTTGAATGTGTAATTCATGTGTAAATTTATTGTACATATGCCATTACTCAAGAAACCTAATTAAATTTTGATGTGCTGTATTGACGTGTCTTGCTGATCTCTGATCGGACCCCGGTATCACTGGGCTAAGACCTTACAAGCTCCACTAAAAACTGGTATCACTAACGTAGAAGAAAATGACCCAAAAGCAAAATATTGTTTCGTAACTGCAATAGCGATCACCATATTAATACGAAATTCGTCTTGTGGGTGAACGTGAATGCAGATTAAGAAGCAGGGTAATAAAGAAATAAATGACTCTTTATTCCACAAGGCTTTCAGCAAAAGCACTAATGCAGAAAAGGAAACAAAACTTGACAGCTCTTGTACAAATTTACAACAGAGATCACCAATAAATCGCAGACACAGCGCTTTCATTTATCACTCAAATGTTTTTCAGCTCACCATCTTGCTTGCTGATCAAAGTCCAACTGACTGACTCTTTGAGAGCTAGCTTTTATACCTTTTCAACAGGAAGTGACGACATTACATAGGAAGTGATGTGATCTCTAGAAGATTCATGAAATTATTGGCTCACAGTAGAGGGAGGACGACAGTTTAGGATTTTTCTAGAAAATTCCTTTTATCGCCAAAGTCGCCAAAATAGTCGCCAAGTTTGTCGGCAATGTCGTAAAATTTTTGGACAAGTTGCCAAGGTGGCGAAATTTTTCGCCAAGATTTTCATCTCAGGGAAACAACTTTACAACTTCTTAACAATATCAAGACGGATCTGATATATCTGTTATAGGCAAAGTTTGAAATTCGGCATTCTATAGAATGCATAGGCATTGTATATATTGCCTAAAACTAGCCGGCAATGTATGAAACGATTTATATTTCACACATTTCCTAGGCATTCTATAGAATGCCAAATGACAAACCGGCAAAGTATGAAATAAATAGCCGATTTGATTATATAAGAAATAAAGTTAAGTGCAATTCAAAATTAAATCATTTGCTTCCTTGATGTAATAAGTAGACTCACAACTTATTTTGTTTTCTTTAATAAGAAAGGCATAAACTTTGATACGAAAACTTTCATTTTGCTTTACGAATTTTGAATAAAATATTTTTTAATGGTACTCTTTTATTATTTTTTCTAAATAACATTTGTATTTTTGAGGAATGCACGCCTTTTAAATAACAGCCTTATTATGAACTTTTTTTCATACTTCGCCTAAATAGCATTTGTTATTCTATAGAATGCCTAGGCATTATATACAATACCTAGAAAAAGTATATAATAAATCATACTTTGCCTGAAAACGCCCGGCATTCTATAGAATGCCTAGGTATTCTACAGAAAGCCGGCCTTTCACACATTGCCGGTAACATATCTACATGATAAAAGGAAAGAAAATAAATTAGTAATGTGACGCATGCGCACTAAGAACAGCGCCACAAGTGGCGTGAAGGAGCAAGCGACAGCTTTGACGTAAATAAGTGGCCATGTATCCACGACCCTAATATAAAGTTCCTTTGTTAATTATTAGTCTAATTATATTAATTTCTGGTTTTGAACCACGGCCCGATGGCAAGAGATTTGACATCCTAGTTTTCGCGCTACACCAACGGAAGGGCGACTGACCTCTGACGTCATAATTTGTAGATGCCACGTTCACATATACCGCAGATGATTGGTGGAATTGGGTTTCGAACCTGGGACAGCCTGACGCCGAAGCCAAGACCATACCACTATGCCACCGCAGTGCGTTAAGCGTTAGAAATGTACGTAAAAGTTTATTCTTTTTGTGTCTAAATTTGTGTTTCGTGAATATAAGAAATTTAATAGATTTTGAAAGAGTCAGTCGTCGTCATACTTGGCGCTCACTTTGCGTTGCTTCACAATAATATATAGAATAATTATTAAAATTTTCCAAACACGACTGAAGAAAAAAATTTCTCAATAGTGCACGATTTCTAGCAATATTCGTATTGTGATTCTTGATTTGATACAAATGTGTGGAAAATACTGGATGTTTACTGCATGTAAATATATTTACATCAAAAAGGATAACATTTTAGAAAGAATTCGGAATAAATTTTATAAAAATATCTTTTGATATTTAAAATGATTTCAAGTCTTTAAATATCTACTTCATTTTACCAAAATTGGAAAACAAAAATTAATGCATTTTATCCATTTTATTTACAAACAACTATTTTATCTGTTGAATAGAATGAAGAATATAACAACTATACATCTAATCCATAAGTTAAACTTAAGACTTTCTGTTTTCACAGCTGGACGCATTTAAAATAAAATAAATAAGCTCAAAGGATTAAAGAGCAGTAGTATAGTTTTTAGAAAAAGGAGTCTTTGAAGAATTTTACAGAAATATTAATTAACAATTTCTATTATTTATATCTATCCACGCAATTATTTAAATAGATATCTTTCAAAAAGTTCCCTAAATCTCTTGGATGTTAAAAATTCTTCGCGCCACAAAATATTCACTCGCAGTAAATAGTTAGGAAAGCCGTCTTCTTTGGCTCTCTCTCAATTTATTTAGAGGATTAGTGCAGTTGAATTGCGAAGAATTTAAAAAGGATGAGGATTATATTTGAATTATGGAATGCTCAAATAAGCGGCTTTTTTAAAATCAGTTATTCATGCATTTCTTTGCTTCAAACGCAAGCTTCTATTTAATTCTATTTACGAAAGAATTAAGTTCATATTTTTCAGTAAAGATTAATGCATTTTAATTATTTAAATAAAGATCATTTCTTTGGAGAACTATATTCTTTTCCTTAACTTCCGACTTTCAGAAAAATTTGGGAAAAGAAATTCATAACTATTTCCCTAGTCTTGATTTTTAAGGGAAAGTTCTCATCGATTTTGAAGGATAAATACCCGATAAATATTACCAAAAAAGCTCTGAATCTTTGGGTATATTTAGAAAATAATGTAAGTACAGTAACGCACCGTTTATACGTTTCTCGTATAAACCGTTTATACGTACATCGTTTGATCAGAGTCCCGACTTATTGGTATTCATTGTAATGATAAAGTTCTTCGTTTATACGACGCAGACCTTCGATTATACGTCCTTTTCCCGCTTTCTAAAGTGTGAAAATTTCCTCCTTCCAGTAAATGAACTGTGATAAAGACATCATTCAGAATTGATAAATTAATACAAAAAGAATTGTCTGATGATAATTTAAACGATGATGAAGAACTTAATCCACCTTCCTTTAGAGAAAGCAATGGACTCCATATAAAAACTTTGAACTTACTGCTTTTGACAAAAGAACAATGAAAAAACACTCAATGAACATAATTCGATTCATAGTGATATACTTAATACTCTCGGACTATCAACAAGTCAGATGATGGCTAAAGATTTCCTTAATTAAACGCGTACATGCATGCAAATAAATCGTATAAGATTTGTATAATTAGAACTCAAAATAAGCAATAAAGGTATGGTTTTGCTCACTTTTATGATAACTGTTTATTATTAAAATTTAATTATTGATTTCCATACTACGTAGTATTTACTAGAACTATCTTAAGGAACTCTGAAATTAATACTTTTTAATGAATTTGCATCATCAGCAAAATCAGCAAAATAACATTCAAAAAACATTCAATAAACATAATTCGATTCATAGTGATATACTTAATACTCTCAGGCAATCAGCACGTCAGATAATGGTTAAAGATTTTCTTAATTAAACGCGTGCCTGCATGCAAATAAATCTTATAAAATTTGTATAATTAGTACTCAAAATAAACAATAATGTGTGTTCTTCTCACTTTTATGATAAATGTTTATTTTTAAAATTTAATTATTAATTTCCATACTATGTAATACTTACTAGCACTATCTTAAGAAACTTGAAATTAATACTTTTTAATGAATTTGCATCAGCAGCAAAATAAAATTTGTTTAGAAAAATTTCGATTATAAGTCTTTTCCTTTATACGTCGTTTTGCGTTTAGTCGTTAATACGTCGTTAAGGAATACGTATTAACGGTCCTTTGCTGTATGTTTTAACAAACTATTAAATATTGTGTTGCCTTTGTTTCCTTTTTGTGTTACATTGCATTAATATAGAATTCTGAGGACAAAACAATATTGCAGTGTAACCTTGATCATCCGATATGACTGTGACTATAATCATATCGCATAACTGAAAGATTCGAGAGACTAAATTTCTTCTTTTCTTTTGAAAAGATATTTCAAAATTTTTATTTCAATAATTATACAAATAAATCCGCGAATACTACCAAGAAAATAATTTTAACAAGTTCTCTTATTAGACATCAAGCTTCTTGCATGCATTTAGTTTAGTTTCAGTTATATTAGGGTCCCGTTTAGAAACAACACGAGGCATGTGTAGTGTATTGCAGTATGAATCAACAGACTTTTTATAAAAAAACACATTTATTTTAACATAATTTTCACCAAAAAACCGTTCATTCGCTGGATCTATATGCATCAGTCGTTACATTTCGGTCTCTCTCCAATACCAACTTTTTTCTTTAAAAAAATTAACATCTTTTATCCTGCGTTGCTAAGCAACGCTCGTAAGACAAATATCGTATTGCCACACTACATTTTAGAAAGAAAACTTTAGAAATAACTAAATATTTTTGTGACGAATATCACACATGCTTTGGAACGGGCCTCGTGATCAGACGACCTGGAGGACTTTTGACCTCCTACATATGAATTGGGGTGCAACTAGGCCCAACATACGACGAATCTTCATTGGAATCGAGTTTCGAACCCAGAACCTGCCGGTTCCGATGCCGACGCCTTACCACTAAACCACCGAAGCCTTGTAGGAACTTTCGTAACATTAATTAGTTTAGATAAGAGGAGTCATGAATGAGAATTTTCGTATTTTCTTTTGGATTTTCCTAATGATTATTTAAGAGTGTTCTCTATGGAAAGATATTAAAACAAAATTAGGAAAGTTTTAACTGTGATAAAGATAAAAATAAAATAATATTAACAAAAAGCGAATGAAAAAGAACGAGGAGGAGGAAGAATCCGATGGATGATGTCATCAGAATCCTCCATCCATGCAGTTTCAAAACTAAAATAGATTTTCTGTCGAGGGAAACAACTTTAAGGTCTAAATTAAAATTTTCCTCTAGGACCTGAACCTATTCCGGACAATTTGGAAACAAAATAAGGAAGAAAACATTTATCTACAAAGAAGAAATTCAAAACAGTCTTTTATACATTGTCTGAAAAAAATTCCTTAAATATCTTACCTCTCTTGGTTGTGGAATGAAAAGACGCTTAACAAAGTAAACTTTGTTTATAGGTGTGCGCACCTATGTCCATCTAGTGAGAAATACACTAAAAAAACCCTGAGATTTTTTTGTTGTTTTTATACAGTTTTTTTAAAGTTTTTATTTTGTTCTTTAGTATTTTAAATGTTTTTAATTGTTTTAATGCATTTTATAATTTCAGACCTTCGACCATCGAATTCTTCTTCCTCCATGTTCCTTTTCATTCATTTTTTAAAAATATTATTGTATTTTTATCTCTATCATAGTTAAAACTTTACTTATCTTGTTTTAATATCTTTGTCCTCGCATTTTTTCCTTGATGATGCTACACTTGCGAGTACCAGATAAATTGCTTCTATTATTGTTATTATGTCTTTATTAGATATTTTTTATATCTGTTCTCTAAGGAATATTTTCTCCTCTCAACAACGAAAGCTTTCCAGCTCATTTCCAGTTCCATTTTTACTTCAACGTATACGAAGTATACAAAGGGAAAGTATTGTAATCGTCAAAAAATTCGAACTGGAGATTTTGACGAATCTCCATGTTTTAAGCCTGAGTCCGAAAAACACAATTTTGGAATTATGTCTGGCGGTCTGTCTGTGTCTCTGTGTGTCAGTATATCTGTTTGTGAATACTATAAAGCAAACACTGTTATACTAAGAGAGATGAAATTTAGTATGTGATCTTTGCGCATAATTTGTAGGTTTCTATCAAATTTGGGACAAAATCAGTCTAAGGAAGTCTGTCTGTCTGCGCTCATGTGAACACTATAACTCAAAAACTAAAATATCTAGATGGATAAAATTTGATCCACAGTTTTATCATCAGAATTTTAGGTTCGTATAAAATTTTGGGCCAAATCCGTCGAAGGATTGACTGTCTGTTAGTCTGCATAATCGCATACTTGTGAACACAATAACTCCATAAAGCAACGACTTAGATAAATCAATTTTGATATATGGCCTTCTAACCTTCATTATAGATTTGTGTCCAATTTTTGTTTCGAACTGTTGAAAAAAAGGCGAGCAAATTGTAAATTCTGTTTTCTCCTTTTGCAGCCCTATTGCGCAATCGCGGCGGCTTCTTGATTTTACTTTCGCCTTACTGCGTGTAATTCGCGATATGCCCTTCCGCTAATTTTTCTCCACCTGTGTTATGGACGCTTGGTGCGTTTTCCTGCCTTGTAGCTCATCTTTTCTCTACATGTGATAGAGTATACGGGAAATTTAAGGGAGACCACTCCCGCTGGTTTCATGATGAAGCATAGAATTTGCTCATATGTCTCTGGAAGTCTTTAAGAATGGAAATGTGATTTTTCCCTCCAAATAACTTCTTTAGTTATAAAATATCACATCCTGATACCGTTATTTGACAAGCCCTAGCACCGGTTGGATTTATACTCAACTGGGTTGGCTGGTCGGGTTTTTTTTTCCAAGCCTACCCATTGTGAATATCGGCTATAATCCAACTTTGAGGTCAATTTTTGAAAAATTCGATGACTTTATTAAAAATCAAACACACAGTTCGTTTCCCTGGTACCAGCTTGGTTAACAGAGGTCCGTATAATCGAAAGTTTACTGTATTTAAATGGACATGACGCTTGGTAGTTAAATGAACTTTCTTAGTATTGCTTAAAGGATGGCTAGTTTATTTTACAGTACTTTTAACGGTAAGTTTGTGAAATCATTCTGAGCGAGCGTCAACTCTTGAGGTCAATCAATTACCCTGTGATGCTGTTATTTATAGTCGAAGAAGTCTGCGTCGGATCTCAAGTAACTCTCTCCTCGTCTGCAGACGTGGAAGAGATGAATTATTGCTCTTCTGTGCCTGTGACGTATCGTGGTCAGCCATTCGTTAACATAACGCACAGCAACATTTTCGCAATGTGTGCCAGAAATGAGATTTTTACCTCCGCAGGAACTGTTGACTTCTGTCAAATTAGCTTTGCTGCTCATTTTTTTCATTTTAAGTCTTAGATACCACTAGAATATTAACTGCTCCAAAAAGTAATTTTTCATCTGTGAACAGCTGGTTATTTTTGTAAATAGCCCTTTTCAAGGAGAAAGGAAATCCTGTTTTGATCCTCTAAAATGGTGTAACTCCTTATCACCTTCCCACAAATTGTAGAAGAGTCATGTAGTAGATTTGAATGTTTTGATTTTTCTCCGTCGCTTAAGAAAGTTTTGGCGCTTAGATAGGCTTGACTTTTCTTTTTGAAATGCAGAAATATGTTTATTTCAACTTGATCATTCTTTGTGAAATTGTTACTTCCTCCTGAAAGTTCATAAACTGTTATATTTTTTCAGATTTTGACTCGGATGT
This sequence comes from Araneus ventricosus, assembly GCA_013235015.1. Lineage (NCBI taxonomy): Eukaryota > Metazoa > Arthropoda > Arachnida > Araneae > Araneidae > Araneus > Araneus ventricosus. Next base: position 31,077 of record BGPR01003987.1, read on the forward strand.
GACATGAGACTTAATAACAAGATAGAGGTAACAAGGAATCAAACAAATTAATCATCTAAGAAAAATCTGTTGATACTTCAAACGATTAAGTTCAAATTAGGGAAATATATTATTGGTAGTAACGTAACAAAAGAATATCTGCTGAAAACCAACTCTACAGAGCTATAGTAGATATGGAAGGTGAAATACTATAGGAGAAGAATAAAATATTCATATTCGAAAATTAATCTTGCTAACTCTTTTCTACTATAGAAGGAAACTGGTCAGTGAACATGACAATAAACGCCTCGGTTAAATGACTTTGTTTGCTTGCCAAGGTAAAATTTATGAAAAGCGCTGGATGCATTTTTTCAAACTCTATTTTGCTATCCTTGGAATAAAAATTACCCATCGCATTGATTGTTTTTGATTTAAAAAGTAGTGGCTCTCTGCCACTACTTTTTACAGTTTTAAATACTGCATGGAAGATCAATGGAACAGGCTATAAAACCTTAGTAGATTTCATATTCTTTGTAGACAACAGATTGCTTTAAAATTGTACAATCTTTCAATAAACCCATCTAGATGTAATGATTTGCATAACTTTCTCACAAATTTCTGCATGAAAGTCTTCAGATACACAGATGAAGAATGATATCGAACAAAATAAAGAGCTTCCATCATTTACAATAGGTATTTTACAGTACTTTTGACACGCCATTTTGATGAAACTGTAGGGATTATTGAGGAAAACTAAAAGTCATCTCGAAATTAAAATGTTTATTCCAAAATCTATTTCATTATCTCATTTAACAACGCTGCATTCCGTATAGGTTTTTTAACAACAACTAAGTTTCTTGTTGCCAATCTAATAAACATAAATGCAGAAAAGAAACAAAATCGATTGCTATTGTTACAAAGCTATAAAGTCGTTTGCCTAAGATGCTAGAATTGGCGACCATTTTGGCGACTTTGGCGGCAAAGTTGGCGACTTTGGCGACAAAGGGAATTTTCTAGAAGGACCTCAAACTTTCCACCTAATTCTACTGGTTTCATGAACTTTCTAGAGATTACGTCACTTCCTACGTAATGAAGTCACTTCCTATTCAAAATTATAAAGGGTAGCTCTCAAGCCAAGAAGAGTTAGTTGGATCTTGATCTGCAAGCAAGCTGGTGAGCTAATAGGAAACCTTTGAGCGCTGTGTTGAGATTTAATGATAATCTCTGTTGTGAATTCTTACTATTGCTTTGTAATACTTGTGCTACGTTTCTTTTCCTCGAATATTTCTAAAATAAAGAGCTTTATTTTTTTAAATCCTGCTTATTGGATTGCATTCACGTACATCCACAAGACAATTTTGTCACACTATGGACAATTTTCTGCTTTGTTTATTTACATTTAAGTGCTGCGACTACGTATTTCCGGTGAAATGCCAAGTCAATGGAATCTTCAAAGCGGAAGTCCAAAAGCCCAGCAGATAAAGTGAAGGTTTTTATTGTTAGAAAACTCGTCCATTGATTTTAAATCAAGCTTTAATTAAAACAAAGATAATAATATTTATAGAGATGTCCTTAAAAAATCGTCTGCTATTGAAACGAAATTATAGAGATGTGTTAACAAAATCGTCTGCTATTAAAGATAAATTAAATCGAAATTTAATGCAAGAGAACTGCATACAATTAAAAAATACTGTTTTAAACTTACGAAAATAAAAGGAAGAATTCTGATTCGTTAGTTGTTTGAAATAAGTCACGTAATAAATTGGCGAAATCAGTCCAGGTTTTGAGGTACAGGAACTCCGTACTATTTTGCAATGACTCTCCGTTATTTCCGTTAACACATATTCCGTTTATTTTGTAATATCTCTCGAAATTTAAGAGTTCTGGGGGTACAGATGACCCTTAATGACATATCTAGACGTCATAAGCGTTCATATGAAATAAAAATTGTCAAAATCGGTCAAGTGGTTGGGGCTGGAAAACTTCTACAATTTTTTCCCCCGTAGAGAATGTGCATTGGAGAAGTGTTTTTCGATTTCGCTCGAAAATGGAGGGAGATGTGGGATAGGCCACCCTTGATGACATATCTAAACATCATAAGCTTTTATATGAAATAGAAAGTTTCGAAATCGGTCGGGTGGTTGTGGTTGGCGAATTCTGTAACTGTTTTTACCGAATTATTGTAAATTATTTGGTAAAAATATTGGTAATATTAGGTAATTTGGTATAAATGTTGATGAAAGCTTATAACGCTTAGATACGTCATCAAGGATCTCCTAGACCCCTATATCCCCATCTCTGAAAGAAATAAAAAAAGTACTTCATTGTACATTCACTATCCCAGTCCCCAGTAACAACCACTGCACCGATTTCAACATTTTTTATTTCACGTGAAAGCTTATGACATCTAGATATGCCATCAAGGTCACATGCCCCACCTCCACGCTCCATTTTCGAGATATATCACAAAATAAAACTTTGGCAGAGTCCCTCAGACTCTACATCCGCCAATTCGCCAATTTATTTCGCCAAGTTGCGAGCAAAAGCACAGGTCACTAATATTATGGTCGAACAGCCAGTCGTCAAAGGCTGCTAGTAAAACATATGTTTTCTATTCATGCTCAGAATTTGGTAGTGACATAAACGTTTTACATATACATGCATGCTCCGTGGAGGTTTGTCCTTTTGGCGAGATTTTACCTTCAAACCATATAAGCTAAATTTATTTGATATGATTTCAGAAATGTAAGAGTAAAGTCTATTTTCGTCGAAAACCATGACGTTTCGCATAGATTCGGAGCGTCAAATATGCGTGGCAGACTATAATAATAACAGAAAAAATTTCTGTTTCGCCTTCGAAGATTTACAGAACCAAATTTCGGCAAAAGTATGCATCGTTTCACACTCTCAAGAACAAATTGCCTTTGGGAAAAACAGAATGGAAACTTTCGTTTTTTGATCTGCCAGAAGTAAGAATTTTGTTAGGGTGGTACCGAATAACTTATTCATCTTGAATTTATTCGGAAAAGGCCGAAAAAAGCACTTGCTCTAAGTCAAAAACATAATAAAAGTCGTTCAAATAGAAATTTACCCTCATAGGATGTCAATGCAACTTTCAGATTTTTCTGAACTCAACGTAGGAAAAATGCAGTTCGGGAAGTTAACTTTATCAGATATAGAAGAATATACTAAGGGCCTGATTATTAAATAGGTAAAGTAGGAAATTGCTTATGGGCCCCACAATCATTTTTGTGGTCAAACTTTTGTGGGCCTTCGATGTCCCGGGATTTTTTTATGGTAATTTGAAAGTAATTTAATTTTGAGCTTCCACTTAGGTCGTGCTTATTTATATATTCAGAATAAAATCAAATTTCGTTTAAATTTTGGAACATTATTCTAACATTCCTAATTAATTATCGCTTGCAAGTTTTATATTTTGTTGCTTTATTGTGGAAACAAGGGATACTTGATCCCACTTTTACTTTTTCTTATATTGCTTGAATATTTGAATTTTTATCTTCATAAAAGGATTTGATTTTAAGAATGATAAATGTACTTACGGTAAACTGATATTTCATTAAAGCATGATATAAATATATTTCATGAAATCGCCTAGGGTCAAGTATCCTAACCTTAGGGAAAGTTGACCTTACGCTAGGGATACTTGACCCTATTGGTAGGGATACTTGACCCTACATGCAAAGAGTATTTAAATTCTATTGATAATCTGCATGTACTCGAAATTCAGATATTGGGTTAAAACTACTGAATTATAAAAGCTGCTATTATTGAAAATTTTAATGAAACTAATAAAAAAAGATATGGCATCTATAAAACGTAGTTGTTACTAATAAAATCGAGTTAATAAATTAAATTATTCTAGTCTTTAAATTAAATCTATTTATTAAATTTAATTCATTCAAAATTTCATAAAGAATAAAAAAATTAAATATTGATTTAAATAAGAGATAAAATTACAGCAATGGTCCTGGGAACCTATCATATAACAAATGGGCCGATTGATATGAAATTGGATTCCCATGTTTAACACTATTAAACTAAAAGTATGTTGGGGTATAATTGCTTCTAATGAATCTCTTAGATTTATATACTCATAAGGTATAAAGTTTTGAAATTTTTATTAAGCTTAGGAAGTAGGAAATACACTGGGAAGCATGAACTAAAAATACTGAAATGTTATAAGAACCCTAATTCATCCCCATGAGTTCGACGGAGTTGAGTCGTTTAATGAAATCGAAGAAATTTAAGAATTTGCAAGAAGTTTTCATTTTCAGATTTCAAGGAAGAGTATCATGCCTAACAATGTAAGAAAAGTATGAAATGTAGTATATTCTGTATAATCAAATGAGTTATTATTATACTGCTTATTTGTTTATTATTTTATAAAAAATATATATTTATAGAAATTTGAGCAATATTCTGAAAATATTGATTAGCATTATGTTTTTCATACAGGGTTCCCACTTATATCCGTTATACCCCTTTAACTTCTAAGCGATGACAGCTTAGGCCATAAAGTTGGTGTCTAGGTATAGTAAAAAGGCTATGCTCTACTCGATGAGACAACTTACAACGCCTTCTATAGTCAAATTTTGGAATTAGCGGTCTTATCTCGTAAATGGTGAAAGATACGAGAAAAAAGTCAATTAGAAAGTTATAGAGCAACTGAGTTATAAGAAAAGGAGACACGTCCCTGTCTTCTGTATCATATATTTATATTGATTAAAATGTTCTCCGTTAGCCACTATATACATTTGCACTCTGGACTGGATTTCTCGCTTCGCTCGCGTTTCACGACGCCATAGTGTTGAAAATCACAATCAAACAAATGCTCATTTTTTACATTCTGTTTTAAGTATTAATGTACGAAAGGTATCTTTTCGTACTAAATCGAGAGTGCTTTACAATTTTCCATTTGACTTTTTTCTCGTATCTTTCACCTTTTACGAGATAGGACCGCTAATTCCAAAATTTGCCGATAAATGGAGTAGTAAGTTGTATCATCGGGTAGGGCACAGCCTTTTTACTATGCCTAGACACCAATTTTATGGCCTAAGCTGTCACCGTTTAGAAGTCAAGGGGATGTAACGGATATAAGTGGGAACCCTGTATATATTTACCCATTCCATTCATTATATTTACCCTATTATTGACCACCGAGCAACGGTGGTTGCATTGATAGTAAAATATAGTTTATTTTTCTAAATACTAGTAATAAGGCATAAGGGCTATATCAGACGTCAGCGTTGTGTGTGCAGTTTCCGTCTAGCAAGGGGCAATTCCACTCGCCAAAAGATTGTAGCACGTGACGCACTGAGACACACGACAGGACAGGATGCCGGCAATCGTGGACTGTATTCAATCGGATTACAAATGTAAACTATAGTGACGGAAAACTGTCAGAAGCGAAAATTCTAACCAATCGGGTAAGACTTTAACGGTGACGTAGTTCGCCTTCCACGATGACCGAAATCCCCTTCTAACATGTTGTCTCAATACGTCACGTGCTACAACCTGCGAGTGGAATTTCACCTTGGTAGATGGAAATTGCACACACAACGCTGTCTTCTGATATAGGCTTAAATCTCCTATCACTCTACAAACTAATCGGGAAGACCGCCATATCTTTTGTGATATTCGAAATTAATCATAAAAAAAAAGCAGGAACAAAATTACAGGTGGATTCTGTCAATCTGTAATTCGCCATGTCATTTAAGTCACTGTAAGAAACCTGACGTCACTACACAGTCTGTCTAGATTTCAAGCCTGCTTTAGATTGAAAACAATAAATTGTTTCGTTTTCTCCTTGACATTTAAAAATATTTTCCGTTTACTTCCATCTCAGGAATTTGTGTATTTTTTGAAGCTTCGCCATCTGTTTGGCATAGGAGATTAAATCAACAAATTTTCTCTCATATAAGAAATGCCATTCTGCAATTCTATTCATTTTCTTCATTATCCACACATGATGAGGAATAAAAACTTTATTTCAGTATGTAGAATATATGGCGACTTTGAACTTTACATGGTGTCTGATCATACATAAAAACTGATTTTTTTATTGTAGAATGTAGACTATATTGGGAATTTAAAATTACATGGTGTATGATTATACATTGGAGAAATTTCTGATAGTAATACAATAATAACACATAGGACTTTCGGATAATTACCGAGCGAAGCGAAGTCTGCTTTTCAACTCAGTCATTCAGCATTTTGTCTGTCTGTAAATTTATTTGTGACGCAATCACGACCGAACTCAACGTTCGATTTACTTCAAATTTGGAAGAAATATTCCTTGGTGGATCAACAAACGATTATATCTAAGGATTTTTATTTTTTTTGAATTCGTTTTAAGAGGGTGGCCGATTAACTGATTTCAACTTTTCGGCGAGTCATTGGCAATTTTGGCAATATATAAACATTTCAGTCATTTCAGTAAAAGTTTTAGTAAATAGTGATCAAAGCAAACTTTTAATTTTAATGTTAATAATACAAAAAAAACAGACATTAATTTTCTAAATACGGATTGTCAATTTGCTAATACTGATGAGAGCAAAGATTTGTGTAAATCATTCTCTTTCAAAATGAGAGGGAGAGAAAATCATAGTTTTTCAGGCTTATAGATGTTTATTCCAGTTTCGTCCCATCTAATATTTTCTCTCTCTCTCTCTCTCTTTGCGTGAATGTTTTTTCAGGGATTTTATAAAACTGTTCATGTTATTAAAATTTGAAAAGGATTATCTGTCTGATTATCTGTGTAACGTTTTTTAACGTATTACTGACAAATTTTATATTTTTATGATAAATACTAATCACATTATTTCATAAAGATACTTCTCCCATCTTCAAGTAACCTCTGTTTCAACTCGATCGTTCAGCATTTAGTCTGTCTGTAAATTTGTTTGTTACTCAGTGACCAACAAACGCTTTGTTCAGTTTTCTTTGATTGAAGTTTTTTGAGGTCATGAAAAACGACATTTATGTCAGATTTTTTTCTTTCATGCCGTTTCAAGATGGTGGCTGTTTTAGTGATTTCAATGTGTTTGTGAGAAAATGGTGAGTTGGGCACAATTAAAATATTTGATTGGTATTGCTTAGTTTAGTTATATTCGGAATTAAGAAATAATGGAGTTAAGAGTTTGCTTTCCTTTGGCGTATTTTAAACTACTGCAAAGGTTAAAGCATAAATGAAATTTCAAGCCTGTAGATGAAAAATTAAAAAAGTTACCCCATATGCGGCATCTGGACAATACCGGATATTTCAACCGAAAAAAGACAAAAGATCACAAAAATTTCACTTTAAAATGGTTGTCAAAGGATAATTGAATATCGCAGAAGCCTTTTAAATGGTAAAAAAGGATTAAAAACAAGAACTTACCCAAAGGACAAAAATTCACCACCTAGCTCTATTTTGGGAAGAACGATTATTTTCTGTAGTTTTCTTGGTAAGACTAAAAAATGAAATGATTCCATGCCCCAAACGAAAACTTCTTGCAACGATTATATTGATAAGAAAATCGTGAATCAAAGTGAAAAAACAGCATGTAGTCTCGTCAATTATTGAATTAATAGGAGCAGTTCAAAGTTGATGTCCGGTATACCGGACACCAGATCTGAAGTGGAACATCCCGTGTCGAAGCAACACGAGGGCTATATTGGGACGAACCTTGAACCACGGTCAGATGATTCTAATAGTCATAGCTATCGGGGATTCAGGGTGGCAACGCCTAATCTGATGCTCCGTCTGCAACCTTCCGCACCACACCAGCGGAAGGACGTTTGGCCATTAGGTATCATTCAACGCGCAACAGGCCCCACACATGGCGGGTCTTCAGGGGAAGCGGGTTTCCAAACTTTAACCCTCCTGACCCGAAGCCCTACCACTATCTCACCGCGGTCGTTCAGTTTGGTATTGGTTACAAACATAATTATAATTTTGGTAATACTAATAACAGAAGACTTTTAATTTTAACTTTGTTTATAGTGATCAAAACAGACGTTTAATTCTAATTTCTAACTGATAAAATACAGACATTTGATTGTAATTTTTAATACTGATAAAAGCAAACATTTAATTGTAACTTTGTAAATGCCGTGTGAGATAAGGTCTTGGTTTTCCCATGTTAAGAGTTGATTTATCCTGTTTAGTTCCCTCTAGTAGTGCATTTCTCTTTTTTACGAAAGTATGCTTTTCCAACGATTCTACCCAAATGTTATTAAAATTTAATAACTACCTCTACTCTTGAGTATAAAATTTACTAAACATCTCTTCCAGTACATTTGTATGTAACTTTATTAAGTTAATGTATGTGTTTTGTAAAAACTGGGAGTAAAATTTGTGTTTAATATATATATTAAATATTACACATTGATTGGTTTAAGATTGTAAATATAACTTTGCAAGTTATATATAATATTTGAATCCATTTCGAGTAAAGTTCTTTGCACTTGAAAAAATGGACTAGAATGGATTCCTTTTTTTTCGGTTTTATTCGATTACCTCTGAGTTTATTTATTTATTTATATTTCTTTTAGCTATCTTTCTACGATCTTAATATCTATTGTTCTCTGTTTTTTGTTTTGCTGCTGCAATTGCGCTCTTCTTAAACATTGTTTTCATTTTACCTACTTTTATTTTCTAAATTTTATTCTATAAATTTTATCGCCTGTAAATAAAGATAATTTTTGTTATTTTTTGTTGTTATTGTTTAAAGCGTAGGTTAAGATTCCATTTTAACTTTATTCTAATTTTTCTAGTTGATTGTTTTTAAGCTTTATATATAATATTGTGTATTCAAGGGGATAAAGAAAGTCTCTACTTGAGAGACAAATTATGATGTCAGGTGTTCCTAGAAGAAATTTTGTTTCCAAAATGAATGACAACTTTGGATAAACCGTTAAAGACTGTGATGAAGAACAAATCTTAGACTTTTTTATGGGGGGAGGGCGCGAGGTCTACGGTTCACAGAACTACTAGTTTGATTTCCAGCTCATACCACCGCAATTAGGCATTCGAAGCGTTTTTCTCTAAGCTTTATAGGGCAGGGTTTTTTAATCAACAATATGCAAAGTCATTTCTTAATGAAATGTACAGATGGATACAGACAGAGGAGGAAAAAGCAAAAGCATTTGATGCACTAGGCCAGCCATCATATTAGCAATTCTTACTTCCCCGTGAATGACTTTCTTTGAAGACTCCAACGAAGGGGGGGGGGGGAAATCAACATGGGCTATTGTTCCTCTATTTTTACTTTCTCGTATGCGAAGTATACAAAGAGACAGTATTGTAATCGTCAAAAAATTCGAACTCGAGATTTTGACGAATCTCCACGTTTTAGTCCTCTCTGAGTCCGAAGAACACGATTTTGGATTTATGTCTGTCGTTCTGTGAACACGATAAATCAAAAACTTGAATAACTTGACGCTTGTTCGTTTTACTGCCTTTTTGCTTATTTTTTCCTCCACTCCACATGTGTTAGGAGCATACGAGAAAGTTTAGGGGAGACCACTCCCGGTGTTTAATTAGCTCTTTCTACTTTTCTTCAATTTTAGATTTTCTTCGACTTTATTTTCCCAATAACTAGCTAGCTGCAGAGAAAGCAAAGCATGAGAAATTCTTTTTGGCGCCTTTACTCACACTGCGCAATAATCATGGCTTCTTGCAAATTTCCAGATGAGCAAGATTTTTCTGTGTAAGTGTAAACGCCAAGCAAACGTATTACGAAACACAGGAGTTTGCATTCATTAGTGAAACTCGATGATCTCTGAAACTGGAAGATCTGGAGATAGAAGAAATTGTAAGATTGGAAGAGAAGAGATTAGGATATCGGACGTCAATGTTTGCGTTTTTTTTATTAAAAAAATTAGTGCAACTCGATGATCTCTGAAATTGGAAGATCTGGAGATAGAAGAAATTGGAAGATTGCAAGAGAAGAGCTTAGGATATCGGACGTCAATGTTTGCGTCTGTTTTATTAAAAAAAATTAGTGCAATTCGATCATCTCTGAAATCGGAAGATCTGAAGATGGAAGAAATTGGAAGAGAAGAGATTAGGATATCGGACGTCAAGGTTTGCGTTTTTTTTTAAACCTTCTACGACGACAGGACATTATTCAAAGATGAAATTACGTGAACGATATTTAATGTTTGTAAATATTTGTGTATAGAATTTAAAATCCAATAATTTAAGGTATTTTGAATGTTGATGCCTTCAATACTGTGAAACCAAACACTAAGGTAAAGTACCAATAATTCGAAAGAACGAACCGACGACATAAGGAAGTAAAAAGCTTTAAATTAAAGAATTCTAAATAGAAAAAAGAAGGATAAATTTGTCATAAATTTTAACATATGAGAATAAAGAAAAACCACTTGTTTTATGGTTCAACAGGTTTCCTCCCCCTCTGTATCTTTTGACCAGTAGATTAATTAAGTGTAACTCCTCCTGTAAAAAGTCGGAATTAAAATATGTCAAAACCAGATTAAAAGGTTGCTTAAAGTAGCTTAAAATTTAATCTAAGAGATAAAAATTCAGGAAGGGTCTTAGAAATGAATTGAAGAATAAATGAAGCATGTCTGACGGGATATTTTATGAAGCTCGAAGAAGGTGAAATAAAAATTCATTAAGTATAGATGTAGTGTTTGACTTACGCTTCATTAGAATATTTAACTGTATTGAGAAGATATGAAGTTATGTAAGAGCTTTTTAAAACTATGAGTATACTTTAATAAGATTTATTACATGATGAAAAGTAATTCATCACATATTTCTCAAATATTAGAGCAAGTCATTCCTCAAAATGTTAAATTGATTCATCCTGATTATTATATTCCGAAGTAAATATTAATGAATTCAAATTTATTTCCATCTAAAGATTATCTGCTAAATCATGAAGGAATTTAATTATAATTATCAAAGTTCATATGAAGATGGGAATTAAAGGTATAAATGTTTTCAATAAAACTCGAAAAAGGCATCAAATAGAATACCCGTCATTTTAAATATCGTCGGATAAACGGGAATGCTTTTTCCCATTTTATTAATTTATTTAAAAGTCGCGTAATTGTTACTGCATATGTCGTGTTTGGGATCTGCTATGCAATTCGATACATAAATTCTTAAACATTGCAAGACAGAGACAACATTCCAAAGTTTGCTTATTACAAATTCCAAAAACGCTGGAAAAATTCTTATTGAGAAGTTGTGAAAGTAGTTGTAAATATGTCCCTCAATATTCTTTTCTTTAAATTCTAAGATATTATTTCATAGTACAGTGACCTCTCACTTATACGCGTTCTCTTTTATGCTCGTTTTCCACTTATGCGCGTTTTTTTCGCGGTCCCGGCCGCATGTAGGCATACTGTACTCGAGCAGAGCACCATTGTAATTTTGGAGATCTCTGATTGGACAAGCGAATCTGACGTAACTATTCTTTGCTTGTTTGTTTACCTCTGACCACGCTCTGACTGATTCTTGTAACTAGCGATAGCGAAATGTTCTTTGTGTAATACGTCATGGCTATTCAGAATTCCAATCTTCCACCTTCTTTTGTAAACGAAGTTGTTAAAATCGTTGAAGATGAAACTATCGTTCGAAGCAACCTTAAAAGTGTTTCCGATGTGTATTCATGGATAGAAGAATATGGAAGAACATCGGGCACGAAATGGAATCTTCGATCTTCGAGACCATCTGGAACAAGGCTTGTGTGCTGGTAAGCAGCAATAATTATTTCAAATCATTATCTTTCAGATGTTGTATGTTGTAATTTGTAATCCTATATCAGGCTTTATTTCAATACTTTTATTTATCATGGTTTAAGTTAACTATTAAAATATGAATTTTAATGTTTCAGATCTGAATGAAGAAATAATGAAGAAAATCTAACGACATTAAATTAAGAAGAAGAATGATTTCCTTCTTGAAAACAAATTCAGGCAATATCTTGTAGAAAAAATTAGTATTTAGAAGCTTTAAGAACTATAAACAAGATATGCGTGTCTCACTGTTGATGCGGTGTGCAGAAGAGTGACGTCAGATTCGCTTGTCCAATCAGAGCCCTCAAAAGTTACAAGTGCTCTACTCGAGTACAGAATGCCTATATGCGTCCCGGCCAGGGATATAGGAAAACAATGTTAACTCTTATTCATTTATGCGCCGCACTATAAAAACACCTCTCAATTATGTGCGTCGCAAAAATTGTCTTAGTTCAAAAAGTTTTTTTCTTCAGTAGAACAAAAACCCTTTTTGTTCTGCTTCTAGGAGTGCATTCCCTTGCCCTTCCCCTATTGTTCAGATTCCAGGAACGCATTCCTCTACCTTATACACAGGGGTGTACGTGGGGGTTCTTGTGATTGACGTCAGTAAAAGTCTCATTTATACAGCAGCTAATTAGAGAGGTTAGTACAGCACGTACTACGTGGCATTGATCGCTAACGAAATAATCATCTTTGTACTTTTGGTTAGATGGTTACGGTTTAAAATGGCGGGAAATTGGAGACATCGCAGCTGAAATAAATGGTGGTGAAGAAGATGGAGAGGACGACAACGACGATGAAGAAGATGCGGCAAAAGTTCCTCCAACACACACAGTAGCGTTAGAAGCATCAGAAACTCTCTGACTATTTTCAGTTCAGTTCCGGAGGTGAAGGAACTTTTTCACGTCTCTATGAACTTGAAAAGACTCTTTTTGAAAATTGACGAAAACAATCCTCGATTATAAATTATTTTGTGAGAGAATAATAGGAGAGAAACGAAATTTGGGTATGTAAGCATTTCCATTTTCTCTGTGCTCTTAAAAAATAATTAACGGAAGTTATACACGTATTTGCATTTTGAAACTAGTCTTATTTACATTTTTCAGTAGTGTATATATATTATTAGTTATCGATATATGTACCTGTATCAATGTTTCACTTTTAAGCTCCCTTTTGTGGTTTTTCACTTATGCGCGTTTTTTTCGCTGTCCCCTGCGCCCACGCATAAGTGAAAAAACACTGTATTAAAATAACATAGTCCTTTATTAACAGTAAATTACTTTTACTTTTGCCGTTGATGAACCCATGCATATGAATACAGCCTCTCATGATATGCTACTGAAGTAAGGTGTGATTTGTACATGAATAGTTTTCATTTGAAAATTAACAGAAATTAAAGAATTTTTTTAAAAAAATCCATTAAATTACATTGCTTCCACAACTAGCGAAAATGAGAATGATATTGAGAAAGAAATTTAGTTCAGTTTTCTGTTAGCATCTGGTAAATGCTGATTGAAAATGATTTTATACTCTCTTTAAAATCTTATTATTTATTGGATATTGATAAACAAACTGTTAGTATCTATATAATTATCTAGGATGAAAACCTTTTATTGATGTGTGAAAATTGCCTGTCCAAATTTGAATTACTTCGCAAATAACTCTTTTTCAAATCCTTTTAATTTTCTTTCAGCTTTAACGAATTTTGCTACATATCGCCGAACTTAGAGAAAACTGAAATGTAGTTATGTTCAAGATTTTAATTGTTATAAGCAAATAGTTTTAAGAAAAAAGAATACTCGCAAGCACAAACGTGTATTTAGGAGTAAAAATTAAGGGATGTGTGAAGAATGTCTGTTGAAATTCTAAAAGTATTTCAAACGTTTTATAGTATAAGACAATGTTGGAAACTATATTTAAAATAAAAGGTTCTTGAAGCAATATTTCAATTAATATAATTAAAAAAAGAAAACTAATTTTGACAATTTTAGAAACATTATGTAACAACAAGAAATATAAAAAAATTTAAAGTCAATTCCACCTTAGGTCAACAAAGAAAAATTTTATTTTATTTACTTTTATTAAATAATTACAATTAAAATAAATATGTATATACATATGATTTATAAGTATTTTATTAACGATTGAAAATTTGAACAAGATATATAAATATATATAGGAAGAGTGTGAACTAATAGTAGGAATCTGAAAAAGAAATTTTTTCCAGCTATCTAATTAATTAATTAATTAAATTTAATTAATGAATTAATATTTGAAAAACTGTATTAACATCAAGTGTCATCCACTACAAGTTTTAAAAAATGTATTTGAACTTGAGTGGATGAATAAAAAGTATTTTATTAACGATTGAAAATTAGAGCAAGATATATAAATATATATAGGGAGAGTGTGAACTAATAGTAGGAATTGAAAAATATCAACAATTACAGACAATTATCTTTATATGCAATTATGTCCATAAATTAAAGAAATTTGAGACTCTCCGGAAAACACGCTCTGGAAGCAAAACTTTGTGATAAAATGGAACAACACATGTATTTTCATGTAAACAATAATATAATTTTTTAAACAAAATTAAGAATTTTTATTTATTCTGAAATTTTTAGGAGCATTCTGTACCAAAAATAATTCATTGCTATAGTAGCTTCTTCCCTTCGTAAGCAATTTTGTCCACTAATAAAGGAAATTTCGGACTCTGAGAAAAAAATTATGGTGAAATCGAACTACTCATATATTTTTCAAAACATTCTTCCATTTCATTCTAAAATAAATCAATAGATTGGGGAAAAGTAACTTGTAATTGACATAGCAGTTGGTAGAATTCATTAAAGGAATTGTTGCTGTGATACTGTGCAGTTTAAAACTAGCGTGTAAGCTTGAGATTGCTGTTCCTAGTTTAAGTCAATTTGTAAAAACTCAAGTTCTTTCTATTTCTACTATTAGTTCACACTCTCCCTATATCTTGTTCAAATTTTGCAATCGATTTTAAATTAACTTCCCGATGAGCAGGAGACTCGAAACTTTAAACATAGCTCACAACTAGATGACAATGCAATATTAATTAGCTTTGTTGTCTGTCTGTCATTTCATATTTTGTATGACGCATGCGCAGTACGTTTCTCATTATATCTCAAAAACTATTAACATTACAGACTTGGTTCTTGGGTATATGGATGGCCCATGGGATCATCGAAGCACCCCCATATTTTAGCCATATCTTTGCGCATGCACAGTACGATTTTCATTATATCTCGAAGGTCTCTGTGTCACGTAACTTAATTTTTCAGCAAAATACAAATGCATTTAATAATACAAAGTTCAATATACAAAGTTAATGGTACAAAGTTCAAATACATTTAATAATTTCATACATAGTAGGAATTGACTTAAATTTTTTTTATATTACTTGTTTATTAAGAGAATATTAATTCAATTAGAAATACGATGTTTTAAAAAGTTTGATAGCAATTACCAAACGAATTTCCAATCAAAATCTTTTGAAATCGAAATTTTTAGTGAAATTTTATTATTTTCATTACAAACCAGTGAATTCAAATAAAGGCAAATAAAAAATATCAAAAGCACAATTCTATATATATCATGTACGACATTTCTATAGAAAACATTTAGCTAAACCTATTGCTGCAATACCAATCGGACACATGCTTATTTAAACACCCTGCGAATTTGATAACAGGGAATCTAATTTTATCCAGATTACACCATCTCCGGGTTTTCCATTTCAAATCAGAGCTCTCTTTGTTAATTAGATATTTATGAAATATTAATGGAATTATGCGCGAGGATAAATTGACTCGCATTATCTTGATTTCTAGGCATTAGCTGTTCGTTAATCATGAATAAATGACACGCCATCTGAAAAGCTGGTGTCTGGATTTTATATAAGCAGTAAATATTGCCTACATTTCCCAAATCATATGCTATGCATGGAAATTTTGAAAGAATAAATACACAAAAAAGGGGAAAATGTTAAAGTAGAATAAAGCAATACGAAGTAAGAAAGCAAACTACAATCAGGTTTTTATATAACTTTGCAGAACGTTATTAAATTTTCTGCCAAGAACGCCATTATTTAATGTTTTTCTTAATATAATTATTTTAAATTCATTAAATCAGAACTTTTAATTTCTAGTTATCTAACTCTGTTGCTTGGTAAACATTTTAAAATCACCTGAATTGACCTCATTGATTGACATTGATTTAGTTGTAAGAAATTGTTTAAATTTATTCGCAACGCTAGTTTTGACTGCAAAGTGATTGGATAAGTTCACCCTTTCAAATTCACTATACATGTTTCATTTTGAAAATTACTAAATTTATTTCAAAAATGAGTATTAGACATGTACCTAATCATAAATATGTAAAGGAAAAAAAATGGCATTTTTTATTTTCAAGAAATTTGTGGTTTCACAGTAAAACCAATGAACGGTAACGGGATATTTTCCCTCCGAATAAGTTATCATCGAATTGGAATCTAAATTATGTATTTAATTTATAATTATACGTGAGAGTATTCAGGATATTCAACCATCAAAAATTCAATATTACTTTCGAAGATTCAATTTTAAAAAATATAAATTTGTGCATGAACACTCATCATTATGTTTTTCTTAGAAATCAAAAGCAATTTAGCTCTTGCAATGCCGATAACTTTGTGAATACTAACAGTATTGAACTGGAATTTTTATATAAGTTGCCCTATATACCTGGCTCTTAAGTTATAAAAGAAAAATTTCGCTACGTTTCGCCCATGCGCAGTAAAGAAAAATGCTGAATGTGTTTCACTGCGAAACCAGTGAACGCTGAAGGGTTAGAAGACTTTTTATCGTTTAGATTTCAGATATCACGAACATATTTTTAATTCTTCGAAATAATATTTAAGTATCTTAAAATTCTTAGGTTTTCGCCTTTTCAAGAATTATTTTAGAAATAAATATACTCTAGGACTTCCTTTCGAAGAATTCGTTGGATTTTAATTGTTTCTTTTATCGCCCAAATAAAATTTTCACTTATTAACCCTCTGACTACCGTTTTTAACAATCACTGTTTGGATGCAAAGTTTGCAAAAGTGTTAAAATACCGTAGAGACAAGAGAGTTGTTATTTATATGTAAAGCTTTATTATTAAAATGTGATCGAACGCTATAAAAGTGCTAAAGAAACAAATTAACCTGCAAAAATTTCAGGATGCAGCAGATAATAGACTTGCTCCTACCTCGTGGAAATCGTGGGATACGCAATCAGAGGGTTGAAACCAAATCTTACTCAATTAACCCGTTGCGGCGCAGGCATTAAATTTTACGAAATATGAAGAAAAAACTTCATGAATGGGTTTAGTTTATTGTCTAGACATAGAATTTGCATTATTTTTAAATCACGTCATTTCGAGGGGGTCGTCCCCCATTGGGGTCACACCCTCATATGAGAACCCATTTGGATACAGCCATCTTGATACACTCTAAAAATATTGTTGAATGTTACAGGAACTCTTAATATCCGACTGCTTTAAAATCGTCGTTTTTGATGAAATTATCAAAAAACTTTTTATGACTTAATTTCGTAGCCTGTTTAACCAGCTTTCAGAAACTGTCTCACTTTTTACTCTACGTGAATTACAAATGGAGTTACAGCTGTTTTATTACCAAACTGTAAGCATTATTTTATGTTGCATGAAAACTTGGAATGTGTTTTCTGAGAAATGATATTTTTGAGGAAAAATTTCGACCGTAACAATGATTTCTCAAAAATTAATTCAAATATTGATATGAAATTTTCTGAAATTGTTTTCGGTAATATGCTTGATGTTCTCCTCTAAAAACTAAGGTCAATTTTAAAATCAAGTATTATTTTTAAGTGCTTAAATATAAATGAAAAGCATTTTTTATGAAAAATTACCAGTTTAGTAACTTTGTTCAGCTATATCTCAAAACTATTTTGAAGTACAAGATATATTTTAGAGCATAACACAGATAACTGTCATAAAAATGTACTCCTACAAGGATTTATGTATATTTAGAATATGATTTTGTCTATGGCTGTTAGCGTAAGGCAAATATTTAGTCATTTTGTTCAAATTTCTCAGTTTTTTCAAAAAAAGTATTATTTTGAAAGACTAATTTTACAATATTGTCATAGTTTTAAGACATATGCAGTTGAAAAATAACATTAATATATATATATGTTATTTTTCAAAAAAATGTCTCCGAACACAGTCGGATACCTTAAAGTAAGGGGACATCCGACTCTTAAACCTCGAAACAATGCGGGGAAACTGTCAAATTCGATACATTATACCTCTGAAACAATGGAATTCAAAAACTCACTATTTTTTCTGGAAAAATATCTGTTCTTTCTCTTATAGTGCACACATTTTCAAACCTTTATATTGATGTGTATTTTTTTGAGAGAGTAATAAATATGGGTATTATTTTTGGAGAAAAATGAGATAGTCACCTTGCGCGCATGATTACGGATAAAATATTTGTCTAAACACAATATTTTCGGTATCTAAGTAAACCAAACAGTCTGTTTAAGAAACGTAACCTCAATTTATTAACATTTAGATTTCATTTATATTTTATATACCAATTTAAAATAAAAATATTGTTGAAAATTGTTCAAATTTCAACTTTTCTAACCCCCCAAAACACTTCTTTGAGAAAATATGTATAAAAGTGTGGTTCAATTTGTAGAACATAGCACAATACATATTCAGTAAAAATTCTATGTAAAAATATTCAATAGTTCTTGAGATATCGTGCGCGCAATATCAAAAAACACATTTTGATATATAGCGATTTAAAAATATGTCCATATTCAGTATTTACGTTGAATAGCTGTTACATTTTTCTTCATAACTTTCATAATTATGAGAATTTTTTAACGCGGATTTTTTTTAAATTATTCAGAAAAGACAGAGAAATAATATATTTTTTTTCTTAAAATCGCGAAAATTTTCGAGGTTTAAAAGTCGTATGTCCCTTTCAAAATTTCAAGAATATTGGAGGAAAATTTTCGAGTTAATTTGCTAAAATTGTAAACGTCCAGAACTGAAAAAATTTCTTATTTCTGAATTAAGGGATTTTTCAAACTTTATATCTAATAATTCCTATTCCGGAACAAAATTTCAAAAGGCTGCTGTATACATTCGAAAAGGAGTACTATTAGCCCTATCCTAAACCTATTATTTTCCATTTATAGTTGAATTTAACGGTTGAGAAGCGAGTCAAATTAGGTGTGCCATCCGCTAGCACAGTGCGCCGCAAAGGTTTAAAAGGTTGAGAATCGAGTGCAATTAGATGTTCCATCAGCTGGCACACTGCGCCGCAAAGGTTTAAAAAGTTGAGAAGGAAGTGAAATTAGGTGTGCCATCCATATATGATTAATATAATTTAAAATTTCACGGGAACTATTGATCATAGCGAGACAAATTTTATATCAATAGATAGAAAATTTTATCTCACTATTTTAAAGCTATTAAATTTAAAATTAGGACGAAAATTACTCCTTTAAATTTTAAATTATTAAAATTTAGGTTATCTAACAATGAAATAATGCTGTTCAATGTCTCGCAGTGCTATGGCGCGAGTTTTATTGCTGATGACGTCAGAGCGTTACCGACAGAACAGAACGCCGTCTCTTACCCCCGTACCCGTGACCAGACCGGTCACTGAACTGTTTGATGGGCAAGACACGGGAGTTTTATCTAAGAAAAAAGTAAAACAAAATAAACAAAAAGAAAGAAATATTTACACTATGTACAGCACAGGCATTTTCCCTGTTACACTATTAGTTTGTAATTTCTTTTCTTTAGATGTTGTTATTTCTTTCTTTCCTAAAGGGGGGAATGACCGGTAATTGAGTCTTTTAGTTTAGCTCACTGGAAAGTTGAAGGCTAGGGAGGCCGGAAAAGATTTCTGTTTTCACTCAAGAATTTGATAATCCCAAGAATTTTATGCCTGGAGACGAGAGCGTTACCGACAGGCAGATCTGGGTTATTATATTAGTAATTTACCTTATTTTAATGTTTCCATTAATAGAAATTAGGCACAGTTTTGCAATAGGCAGACTGCTAGAAACAAATTAGAGATATAACCACAAATTGAACTCCATCCACCCTATTTTAGCATCCGTAATCAATTGCATGATAGTCATCACGATATTTATACGGAAATCGAGGTATCTTCAAGGTCCTCATCCCTCCCAGCGGAGGTGAGTCCCGTCATAGGAGTAGAGGACACTCAACCCCAGTATACCCACTAGGGCAGTAGCGTAACTGAAGGGGGCGGCACTTTGAAAGGGGTTGCAAAATGAGACACGCAGGTAAAAGTTTTATACAGTTATACCCCTGTAATCCGAACACCTTTTCCAAATTCTTACTGAAAAATATAGGAAAAATGAAAATTACGAATCAGAAACAAAGCTAATGATTATTCCTGACTTAAAAATAGTTTTCCACTTGGTTTTTAAGAATGAATACAGCACGTTAATTAGTAGAAACAAACTGAGATATCTTCTTTTTAACCTCAATTTGTTTGCTTCTGTACCGTGCAAATCGCCGCGTGCTCTTTCCGTATACGCTTTGACAGAGAACCCAGAGTCAATACTCTGCTGCATTTGGTATATCAAGAGTAATTTACAGAATTTCCTGGCTAATCCGAATTCTTCAGGATCCGAACAAAGGTCAGACCCCCTTAACTGAATAGGGCTGACCTCTGTTCAGATTTCCAGGGTTCTACTGCAATTAACCAACTGGAGTGATCTTCCCTAAACTTTCTCGTATAGTTCCCCAAAAAGGTGCTGTTTCCCCTCCCCCCGCGTGGATAAAAAAATTCGAACCTATTGTAACCCAGAATCCAATGACTATCAAACGGGTTTTCATTGTAGATTATACTGATTGTAAAATATTTAGGTAAAGAATAAAATTCAAAGAGATGCGTACCGATTATAACGCATCTATCACACACTGCTAGATTCCACTCTTGCCGGCTCAAGGACAAAGTGACGTAATTCTCTCAATAGCTTCCTCGTGCACAGAGATTGCTACCAGCACGCATGCGCAAGGAGAATCGGATTAAAAAATTAATTGTGCAATTTGAACGCCTTTTTTTCAACCGATTGACACAAAAATTGGACATAAATCTACGATTAAGTTAGAAGGACACATACCAAATTTCATTTATCAAAGTAATTTTGTCAAGAAGTTATAGCGATTAAAAGTATGCGATTATACAGACCGACAGACAATCAACCTTTCGGCGCATTTGGTCCAAAATTTGATACAGACCTACATTCCTGATGATAAAACTATGTACCAAATTTTATCCATCTAGCTATCCAAGTATTTGACTTATAGTGTTCGCATGAATGCGGACAGACAGACTTCCCGTAGACGGATTTTGTCAAAATTTGATTGAAACCTACAAATTATGTGGAAAGCCCACATACCAAATATCATCTCTATATCTCTAATAGTTTTCGAGGTATCGTGTTCACAGACAGACACGCAGAGAGACATAATTCCAAAATTGTGCTTTACTGACTCAGGGAGGTCTAAAATGTGGAGATTCGTCAAAATCTCGAGTTTGAACTTTTTGACGATTACAGTACTTTGTATACTTAGTATGCCGATTGAAACGAAATTTGGGCACAGATCTATAATTAATGTCATCATCCGTAATACCAAATTTTAATTATCTAAGCCAAAGGGCTTATGAGATTTAATTTTTACAATTATGCGATTATACGGACCGACAAACAGTACACCCTTTGACGTATTAGGCCCAAAATTTTATAAGGACCTACTTTCATGACGATAAAAATGTGTACCAAATTTTATCTATCTAGATATTCAAGTGTTTGAGTTATAGTGCTCACATGACAGCGAACATACAGGCAGACATACTTCCCTTGGACGGATTTTGTCCACAATTTGGTAGAAATCTACAAATTATTTTTAAAGACCACATACCAAACTTCATCCCCGTAGCTCTAATAGTTTTCGAGTTATCGTGTTCGCAGACAGACATATTTCCAAATAGTGTTTTTCAGACTCAGGGAGGTCTAAAACGTGGAGATTCGTCAAAATCTCGAGTTCGAATTTTTTGACGATTACAATACTTTCTCTTTGTATACTTAGTGTACGAGAAAGTAGAAACAAAAGCATAAACACATACCGATTTGAAATTAATTGTCTTTTGTTCACATTTGTATTATTATACTTTACAATAATGCAGGAAACAGAAGTGCATTTTTTTCTCAGAGTCTACTGTTGTAAGATAATGTAAATGTATTCTATTGAATTAAAACTAATTTCCGTTTTGTTCTAGTTGCTATTGAATGAAAACGACATTTTTTGCTTACAACTAAAATTTTTCACTCAAAATAATTAAGTTCCTGATAAAAACTAAACATTTTTTATACTTCTTTTAGAGATAATTAAAATAACCCCTTGGTCGTAATATATTAGGAATTTTGGTTTCTTAGTTTCAAAACACAAGTGAATTTGTTTTAAGTATAAATTTAAATTTCATAAAATCTAGAAATAGGGTAGGTTTCAGAATTTTGGAAACCTGGACATTTTTTAAATATAAATTGATAGAAAAGTAATTTTAATGGGAAACAAAGTAGCAGAATTTTTAATTGTCGTTTGTCTTCAGAACGATGTAAATAACTTTTTATGAAATGACCTTGCAAGTAGGAAACTAAATAGTTTAAAAAATTGCTCCTTCTGTCCAATAAGGAAACTGGTCTCCTAAAATCGACCACCAATTTCTTTAAGCAAAACTAAAGGAAAAATATTTTTTGATTCTCAAATTCACATCTGGGCACAAGTATGACATTTTATGCATTGTTTTACCAGGGGAAACCCACAAATGCGATGCGCAAATCTTCCCGCGCATTACGTCATATCGGGACAGATTTCGAAACTTTCCGCTATTCCACATGGCTTCGATTTAAAGAAATAAATTTATTCCATTTTCAAGAAAGGGTAAAAATACCCAATTAAAATGATTCGTTATTGTAGCCTCATCATTTTACATCACAGCGCAACATTTTATTGATTACAAATTCCGCGCATTTGGTATGTACTTTTTTTAATTCCTGGTTCTTCTCTTTTTGTTAACTTCAGAGCAGTTCCAAATAGTACATTCGCTTTTTAAAAATATTATTTGCTTTTTTTCTGCTGCTTAATAGGAATTTTTAATGAATGAAAATAAATAATGTGATATTTCGACTTATTTATATCTAGTCTGGATCCGAGTTTCTGTCTTGTTTCTTTTCTCTCCTCACATATCAAACTAAAAGGCGCGGAATTTAGTTTTATTATAAATACTTCTCGTATCGCTTGGAGAGGTTTTTGAGTTTTTCTCTAGTTTGTAAACTAAAGATTTAAAAATGCCTCTTTCCAGAGCAAATGCGATAGTTTTGCGGAAGGATTTTAAAGTTAATGCAATGTCTGGCTTTGCTGTTGTCTGATTACGATACATTTGAGAAATTCGAAATGCAAAAACGATTCTTTTCACTCATTTCCGAAAGATCCTGATTTTAAGGAGATTGCGATTTGCAGATGCAAAAGAAAAAACTCTTTAATGACGCAAATGTTTGAGTTTTCTCTCAGGAATTTTTCTCACGACTGTTATCGTAAATAAAAAAAGGAATTGCTTGGTTTCCCTGCAAATAATAATAACAGTTCTGCAACAAAAACTATTCCATCATTATTTTTGTCGTCAAACGAAATGATGAATCTAAGATTTAATCAGTTATAGATGAATACTCTAAATTAGAATTGAACATAACCTTCTGAAAAGTGCTATAGACTGATTTCTCGTATTGTACGGAAATAAACTTTGGAAACTACTTAATTGATTGACATCGAAGCGGAAAAATTCTAATCAAAGGTATTTAATATAAGTCTTATTATTATTATTCTCTTTAAAACGTAGTAATTAGATAACCGTTTATTAATAATATTGCAAACAAATATTGATTATTGCATTGTTCGAGAGATTTTATTTAATATATGCTTATTATTCTGGGTATGAAAATGTAATATATATATATATATATATATGAAAAATATATGTGTATAATTCAATTACGAATTCTGCGATGAAAGCAATTCCGGAACTTAATTTTAAGGAATTTTTCCAAGATATTTAATTTCATTTTCTACTACATGAAGTAACTGAAATACTATTATTTTAACGAATGTGTAATTTATAATCGCAAGTAAAATTATTCTTAACTCTCCAGTTTCGTAAAAACCATCCAGTGTCTCAGATAAACTTGTTTTTAAAAATTATATACCATACGACGTAATTATTTCTTTATTTCTTACATAGAGATCATATCAGAAAGATCACTGAATTTTATTAATATCTTCTATTCCAAATTTTTATTCTTTCGTAATTTGTGACTCTTTAATAACGTTTCCAGAAAACTTCAGGCTCATAAAAAGTTTTTCGGTTGCTAAAAAAACTCTCAAGCATAATATTTATTCCGTTACGTAACACTGGGACGAAGCGATGTGCTCCCAATGCGACGTCATCAATTCATCCGCTCTCTGTGAGCCTAACATTTATACTCTCAACTAACCTTGCTGTATTACATTTTCCTGTCTTTACTAGCAAATAATGACGTAGTATGCTTTGTTTTTGTTCCCTTTCATCCAACTTCTGATGGCTTTAGTGTCCTTTTATTGTGTTTTTTCTTCTTTTTTTGTGTGGCTTGATGCACTATTTCTGAGCTATTCTTGTAGTTAAAGATAATATTCCCCTTGATTTAAAAGGCCCAATTTACGTAACTTTGTGATCCAATCTAGGCAATGACAACAAAAAAA